>VYZP01041131.1:5499-39528 GCA_013400635.1 Hypocryptadius cinnamomeus
GGGGGGGGGGGGGGCAGGGGGGAGAACTTACCAGAATTTCATTCTGAAAGAGAAGAATGGCAGCAGCAGAAAGAAAAAGCCCCTTTACACAGGGCAGCAAATACACAACCACAATCCAACACAAATATACACACTACAGATTAACTAACAGTCTTGGTGAAGGAATGGCCAATATCCCTGGCTCCTCTTACTTTATGATTTCTTTATTATTGCCATTAAGAACCTTTTTGGCATTTTAAAGGATGGTCTGAAAGCAAATTACAGGAAGGTCAGTGTAAAAACACATTTTTTTAAACAAACTAGTATTTTCTTAAACTTCCCTATGAAAAGAACTGTCTCTATGGATCTTTAATGAGACAGCACTGTGGCCCTTGTCTAAACCCAGGGTCAGGGCATGAGAAAGACTGGGCTGGCTAATTGCAGTCTGAGTCTTATTTAACTCTCCAAAATAGAAGAAAATACTTGGGCAGTGAAGAGTTCATGAGCATTTTTTGCTCTCACTGTCTTGAAAGCAAGCAGCGGTGGTGACCTGTGATCTTCTGACCAGAGAAAATTCGCAGAAAGATAAAAATAATAATAATTTTCAGGTAGAGGGCAGTTTTGAGCAACACCCCTTCTGCCATAATGCTGTGGGCATGACATTGTCCCCTTCCAGGACAGAGGGGACATCCCCTTCACTCCCAGGAGCCTGAATCCTGCCAGAGGCACTGACAGACACATCTCTCTTTGATCCCCAGCATTTGAGGGACAACACCACCAACCTGCAATGCATCCCCAAGCTGGTCGGTTGCAATCCCTTGAACTTGCAATTTGTCTTTAATTGTAACACTCATTAAAGCTGTTTATAGCCATTAATTCTCCCACAGTTCTCACACGGCTGTAACACCCAGCAAAAAGCAAAGCAGGCAGAGATTAACTGATCAGCACAGGGTATGTCAGCTCAGCAGGAGGAGCCCTCTCCTGACCCAGATCACTGCTGTTTTATAGCAAAAAATAAAAGGAAAATCACTCCAGGCTAGGCCTGAAGTCTGTGTTCTGTCAAAGTGCTGAGTGCCAGGCTCTGCTGTGCCACCAGATCATGGGCATGATCACTCAACATCACTGCCTCACAGGGGGACACTGCAGAAGGCAGAGGTGCAACATGAGATGGGAAAATCCATCTCCAAAATTTTGGAGCTCATTCTGCCTCTTTCTGAGGTGGTTTATTCCTAATAAGTCCTAACAACCAGTTCCTGGTTTGGTCCTATCAAGTAATTGTGACCCTTTGGGTGTCCCTAAGGACCTGGGGTCTCCCTGGGCATTCCCTCCTTACCACCACCATGAAGTCCCCTCTAAAACCAGGTCCCACCAGATGAGCCCACCAGCTTCTCCACACAGAAAACACAGCATGAGCAGATTTCTCTACAGCCACCCCAAACCTTTCCCACTTTTGCCACCCCAAATTTAGAGTGCCAAGATTACAGGGCATGTTCCATCCCACCTGCCACTGATGCTTGACTGTGGAACTCTCACTGATGATAAATCCCTCCTCACACACCTGGATCATCCTTTAATGAGCTGCCATGGATCATCCCCAGTCTGGGGTCATCCAGGTCTGCTTAAGCCCAACCTTGGCAGAGCCACCTTCACCCACTCGATGTCAGAGCTGGCACGTGGAAAGGCCAGGCTTGCTTAGCTCAACACATCCCTTATCAACAAGGACACTCCTCACAGTGCTTTCTGTTCCTCTTGCCTAAACAAGAAACATTTCTGTGCAAGCCAGGGGCTGTGCCTGGGAGAGGCCATTCCAGCCTGGAGATAACACAGATACAGCTGCCTTTGTTCCCTGGGAAATCTGACAGGAGGGAGGGAGGGAGGCTCCCACAGGGGAGCTGCTCTTTGGGGCCAGCCAAACCGATGCTGCTGATGGTTTGATACGAGGTGGAGTGGGCCAGGCTGGCTTTCCCAGAGTGCTGGAGCAGTCAGGCTGCAGGGAGCCAGAGTTTTGTGCTGCTCCAGGCAGGGCTTATCCCAGGAAAAGGCACCAAGGATGGGCTGCAGCCACGCGCGGACGGCGGGAGGAGAACAGCCAAGCACGGTGATATCACAGCTCTGAGTCATTAGCTGAGGCTCAGAGCTGTGCCCGGGGTAAGAGACAAGGGGTTGTAAATAGATACCATGAATAAATGCCAGGAGAAAAAGGAGCTTCAATTTTACTGAGGAGGCTATTGTTGATTAACTATTCCGCAGCTTGGTCTATGCTGAGGGCCAGATCTGAACATAAATGCCCAAGCATGGGCAGCCAGGGAAGCTTGAACTGCTCATCCCCCTCCAAATGTTTAGTACCCTGATGCTGCCCAGCTGCATCAACCCCAGGGCTGGGGCTGGATGGTTTTCTACACCAGAGAAAGTAAAGGCACACATTACATGTTGACAGGAGCTAATTAGTTCCACAAATACACACTCCTTCTGAAGATATCCAAAATTATTGATGATTTTTCATAGCTAAATGGTTTTGACAGGCTTTTCAAAATGATGGAAATCTGTTTAACTGAGGAGTAAACACATTCATGCAGATCCAAGGGCAGAAAGCTGAGGATGCATCCTCAAGATGAGCTCCTCTGCAAATTCAGACCCTGAAAGTTCCAGAACCCATCAACCAGCAACAAAGGAGTAAATAATAAAAGTAATAATCCATAGAGCAAAATGCTGCATTTCCTCTCTGTAACAGCCCTGGTGCCCAGCTTGCTGTGCCATGGTAGCTGAGCATGATTTCTGCTAAACACACACATCTCTCCCTCCTTAGGTATCACACACCGTGACGCTCTCTCCAAATCATTTTCCCTGAGCATTGCTTAGCAACTCATTTCTGGTTATCTAACTCCAAGCAGTTCATCCTAATGACCATGCTGGGTTTTTCTTTTTCTTTCTTTCTTTTTTTTTTCCTTTTCAGCTCTTCCCATGCTCTTTCTTCCAGTAAGGAACTGCAAGTGGAAGCAATTTGAGAGTTCTGGGCAGGGAAGGCAATGATGTGCCTGCTCTCCTTGCTGTGAGGGGGGACCTGCAGGATGCTCCTGGCAGCCAGCACAGCTCCTGTGGCCCAAAATGCACAAATGGCCCCACTCTCCTCTAAAGCTCTTCCTCTGCATCTCTCCATCTTGAAATATCCAACCCTTTCTATCTTAAAAAAAAATTGTTTGAGCACTCAATGCCAAAACATCCCTTGCTGGTGGGATCAAAGGTTGCAAAATGAGATTTCTCTGGCTGATGCCCCCCACAGCCCAAGCTGCTGGAAGAGCTGCCCTGTAGCAGCAGGTCCTCCACCTTCCACCTCTGAGGAAGGGTTGCTTTATAGGCTTCTACATTTTTCCATTCTATACCAGGCATTAATTAATGTGCACAGCAAATTATGCTGGAGAATTGTGTGAGAAGAGACTGTCATCCGAAACAGAAGGAAAAGCAGGAGATGTCTGTAATTACATGCATTTATTCCATCAAAGTGTGCTTCTGGTCAGATCATTAACTGCAAAGCACCACTCAGAGTGCAATCTGATATTTGGAGGAGTCAAACGTCTCATGCCTTCTCGTGCCAGACGAATATTTCAGCTCCTGCATCAATCTCTCTTTCACCTTTCTCGTCACCACCGCAGTGACAAGTCCCTTTTCATGGCTTGTAGCATCTTGCCAGTTTCCTCAGGCAGAAAATTTCCCTTTCTGAGTCACTGTAGAATTTCTCAGGCTGTAGAGCAGCCAAAACCTCCCCCCGCTTTCTAACTCGCTGTACAATTTGACAAAATCTTTACCCCAGCCTGAGGACAGAACTGCAGCCCCATAAACAACCTAAACATTGGGGGCTGTCTGCTAAACCCTGAGCTTTGCAAGCTACAGGTGAATTTATCTACATGCTGCTGGTCAGAGGTATCTGCAGAGGCCAAGGCAGGTCGTGGGGGCTGTGACCACCATTTGGTGATGGACATTTTAGTGGCCTGCAGGTGTGGAGGACACAACTGTGGCTCAAATGTTGAATTTCAGGATGGATCCAGGCTCCTCTGAAACAGATCATCTCCATCCTGAAGCTCAGAGGTCACGCACAAACCTGCTGCTAAAATTCTATTTCACTGGGACCGATAGATAAAAACAAACCCTACTTATTTTAGGATGACCCTTCCTAAAACCCACAGGGATGTGGTGGAGGAAGGCTGACTTTCCTGGGCAGGAATATTGTGGCCTCAAGCAAGCAAGGGCTGTGCCAGAACTTCCATCCTGCCCAGTGTGAGTGACCTGCTCCAGCCTGGGCAGGCTCAGCATCCCAGGGGAGCCTGTGCTGTGCAATAATTGTGCTTTGAGTGCAAACCCAGTGGCACACAGCTGATAAAATAACATTGGGAGATTCCACAGAGCCCAGCACCACATGACTTGAGTGATGAAAGCTGGAGATTTCCTTCCTGTGCATGATCAGGCTCCACTGTGGCATTAAAATCAGGGCATACCATGGAAAGGAGGGTGAGGGGACCTGGCAGGTCACACTCCAACATCAGCAGCTGCTGGGCCTGCCCTGGCCAGCCTTGACCTGCAGCATTGTTTAGATCTTGATTCCTAGGCAGGATCTGGGGTCCACTGGTTGTGCAATCTGAGGCAAATGTCTTGGTTTTCTTGTTTCCAGTACACCAGCTTCTTGTATGTATCAGAGATATTTTGAAGATGAAGGTTAGAGAAAGGACCCTTGAGGAACATGAGGAATTTGGTACCCACTAATGCTTAAATATAGCTGACATGTGGAGAGAACAGAAGAGAGGAAAACAGCTAAAATTTATATAAAATTATCCCTTTCTCCTTTAAATAGCATCCTTCCTTGGTTTGGCAGGGTTTTTGTTTTGGTTTGGGTTTTTTTTTGTACAGGTACCTTGCAGCATTGCCCACATTGCCCTGGCTGGCAGCAAACAAAGGGTCACAGCCAGTTCTGGGCCAGAAACACCAACTCCTCGAGAAGGAGGCCAAAATGCAGGTCAAAAGCTGCAGCCATTTGGAGAGTAGATGCAGTTTGTGGTTATTTCAGCTAATAAAATTGTAATTCTCTCAATGACTGGTCCAAAAATAGGTTACGATTTTGGAGAGAGACAAAAAGGCTGTTGGGGTCGTTGCCTGCCCTGCAGCTTCACTCTGCTTTCCAAAATAAGGAGCTCTGCCATCAGTGCATGGCTGCAGGAGCTGGGCTGGAAGGTAATTAGGGCAGGACACAAATATTCCTGATGGGCGTGGGTCCCCTGCTGCCAGGGGCATCCTGGGACAAGGCATCTTTTAGTACAAAAATATTCCTGCAATCTCTCAGAGCTGCAGCTTAGTGTAATAACATCTCTCCCAGGCAGAGCACTGGCAGATGTGCAGCAGCTAAATGAGTTCTGCAGCCTGGAGCAGCCACCCAAACAGCCAAAGGGAAAGTAAATTTCCCTCCAGCACCAGGGTACTGTGGGGACAGCAGCAGAGCTCAGCCTGGGAGGCTGGAGTGGGTCAGGGAGCACCAGTGATCCCACTACCCTTCATCCCACACCTTCTGGATAGGGTTCCCTGCCCCTTTCAAGGCAAGGGTGTCTCTCCTTTTCATCCTCATCTCCTCTCTGGCCAAAAAAATAGTGAAAATGCCTTACCCTGATGAATTTATTTTAAATTTCTGCAAATTAAGTAAGTTCCAGCAGGATGAAGAGCATGGAACAAATCCTGAGCACAGAAGGTATTTCAGGATCACAGCATTTCCTGTGTGTGAAGACCCCAAACACTGACCCTGCACCCCCAGATGCCCCTGGTTTAGGCAGTGAAACACCCAGACCTGTGTTCCACCCTTCTCATTGCCTCAGGCTTCAGAGGGCTTGGCCAGTTTAAGGTCAGGAAAGGATTTAATGCAAGCAAAGAGTATCTAAGAGAGACTCTGAAAATAAAAGCAACAGCATTATCCAGAAATGTTATCTTCATTAACTGATGAAAATGTACAACAGTGTAATAATTCATTTTTACTATAAGCTGTAGCACAGTGCCCAGATTGCCAAGGCAATGCATCTTTTCAGGTCTCAAAAGAACTCTTTCTACAGTGGACACTGGCATCAGCATAGAACTTAAGACTGATAATGCAGCTGTTAAGAGACTCCCCATGGACAACCCATTCCTGAGAGTGCTCAAGGCCAGGCTGGATGGGGCTCTGAGCAACCTGGCCTAGTTGAAGGTGTCCCTGCCCATGGCAGAGGGTAGAATGAGATGTTCTTCAAGGTTCCTGCCAGCCCAAACCCTTCTGATTCTATATTCCATCCCCTCTCAACACCATCCAGCTTTTGCATTTCATTGAGGCCCATCAGCACTTGAGAGTTGTGTGTTTCACTCCTGATGTTCAGAGCAGGCACTTCTCAGCCATTGAAAAGGGAACCTGGAAGCAGCAGTGTTTCTAGAGACACTGAAATGAGCAAAGGTGGATGGAGAGGGCAAAGAGCTGCATCCCATGGGAAAAAAATGCTAAATAACAGCAGGAGCAGCATCAGCTGCTTCCTGACAGAATAATGACATATAAAACTACATTTCAACACAGTGTGGGGCACCAAGTAGAGAAGACACACTTCAGATGGTGAATAAGAACCTCTTCCACCTCCTTCTCTCGTTTTTCTCTAATAAAATCGTTTTCTCTGGGCACTGCAGAGGTTACAAGCACAGCCACACTTCAATGCAAGTTCCTCACCTACCCAGGCACAGAGGGGCTACTTGCCAGCTAGTTTTTCAGGTCCTTTTGTGAGTCTAATTAAAGCTTTCCATTTTTTAATGTGAGAAGCAGAGCTGCTAATTAACTGCTGAAAATTATACTGGGGATCCAATATCTGCTGTGCAGCTACCTTAGTGCTCATCAGCTTCCCAGGGTGAGGGAAGCAGCAGCAGCAGAGATACAGAGGGGATGGGGGAAAAAAACCCAGCAACTTTTGTAAACAGTGGTGGATTGGAAATGCCTTTAACCTGAATTTCACAAGAAGCAATAATAAAAAAACCTACATCTACATATAAAGTTTGGATATCTACAGTAGAGTGCCAACCCACTAAGCATTATCCTCTCTTTGCATCCTTTCCAAATGCACAGGAGACTATTTCCATTTTTCCTGATTTCTTGCAATTCTTTTTCATAAAAATTAATAAGGAAAAAAGAAATCAGATGCTAAAAGCACTTTTATTTAGTTCCCTGCTCCTTCAGTGTGTGACAGATCCTGACATGGAAGAACAGAACACTTGTTTAGATGAAACTTTATATGACGTGAGAGCCATCCTGTTTGCAAGTAATCCTGAAATCCTGGGTCCAGGAGTCTTTATTTCTGATTCAAGGGATTATTTACTAAAAAGATCCCTGTGGGAGTATAGGAAACACCCCAAGATCCCTGTGGAGCATAGGACAATGTGCAATGGCAACTGGCCCCTGAAAATGTGCTGCATTTATCTGATTTGTGTTAATTTGTCATCTTAAATAGACCTGGCCACCAGGAGAGGATGGGGTCAGGAGGTAGCTAATAGCACATGAAGTGCTGTTGCTTGAGGAGCATTTCAGGGAGAGCTGCAGCCAGGCTGGGCTGTGCTTTTAATTAAGATACCACCTAAAAAGGCTTTTTTTGATGAAATGCCAAAAGCAGAAGCACTAAAGAACGAAGCAAGTGATTTGGGCAGATGTCTAACCAATGGAAATGATTTAATGCATTGCCCTTAAACCAGAAACAGAGCTACTGAGATGTTTTGCAGGTATCAGCAGAAAGGGTGATTGCACTAAAATCCTGGTTTTTCTTTTCCCCTGGCTCTGATGACCCTTCTGGAAATCCCTATGCACCCTTCCCTGCAGCCTGAAGAGCCCAAGCTACCAACAAAGCTCCTTCTCGTCCCTTGGAGAGGAGCCACTGCTGTGCAGGCTGAAGCCAACCCTGGTGCTCCTTGTGGGTACATTTCACAGGAGCTTTGAGTAACAAGAATTAGAACATCTGACCATGGCTAACAAATAAAATCTGCCTGAGCAGCAGCCCAATGCAGCACATCCCTCTGTAACCCCGGGAGAAACCCAGGAATCCGTGTGGGGACACCTGCAGTGGGTCCTGCTCTAGGAGCCCAGGGCTTCAGGATGGTCTTCCAAGGACAAAGAAAGCCTTTTCCTGCTCATGGCTTAGCTGGAGGCATTAAACACTGTTCAGCCGTGGTTGCCGAGCTGTTGCATGTTGTTTGTGCTTTGCCCACTAAGTGGAGCTGGGGACTCTCCCATCCTTCCCCTCCGGGGATGGTGGCAATGGTTTCTTTCCCTCCCTGCACCAAGGGACAGGTTATCTGCTGGCAGAGTGGCTGCAGTTCTCACGGACAGACCCGCTGGTGGTGCCACATCGCTCAAGTCTGAGGTTTCCCTCCCTGTTTCTACAGAGAGATTGAGTTTTTGCACCCAACTGATGAAGCCTTGTGCAGGACAGGAACATCCACACCCTCAGAAGGTGAGGGATGACAGAACTTCCTCCTTCAACACTTTCCTGCTTCAGTTTTTTTCACAAATTCCACTCATTCACCTCTCAAATATCTACAGGTCCTGGCAGAAATGTCTAGTAACACAGAGGGTTTTCAGGAACCTCCTCATGACATGGTCCCTGCTGTGGTTTTTACACCTGTTTTATACAAACTACCTAAAAATACCAATAGATGATACAGCAGGTCAGCAACAAAATATTCCCATCATCTGCCATGAGGATAATTTAACCTTAAAACAAACTATTTGAGAAACCATCCAACACCTGTACAAGTTTATACATTCCCAGCAAAAATTTCCTGGGAATCTGGGAAAGCAGCTGACAATGGATGAATTCATCCATCCACCACCACCTTTCCTCTTGCCAAAGATCACGTCAGAAATAACCTCAGAGGAGAGCAGAGCACGTCTCTAGGGAAAATAGAGGACATGGAAATAAACCAGGGTAAAATTACAGCTGTACAAAACTCATTGCATTACCCTGCAATGGAAGGATAATTAGGAAATTGGTTTTGTACTAATGATTCATATCTAGCTGGGCAGGAGCTATGTCAGGAACACGACTTTAATTTAACCTAATACTGCAATACAAAACATGGCTTGCAATATTTTTATGCCCAGAGCTTTCCAGTGTTGCTGCCTCTCCTCTCCCACCCCAAATCACTGTCCCAGACAATGACATTTGGGGACCACCTGCACAACCCAAATAGCAGCTAATTGTCCTTCATGTCCTTGCAATGAGGCAGGTTCAGTCTGAAATGGCTGGGCTGGTGGGACTGTTTTCCATGAACCTGATTATGATTTCTGAGTCAATTTATTACCAAATGATCTTCTAATTGGTGATACTGGATAAAATCCATGAGATCACTGAAACCTTATCCTTAGACTGGCCTACGTGGTGCTCCTGTGAGGAAGTCCTTTAAAAAAAACCTCTGAATGTCTCATTGCTGGAAGTCAAGATTTTAGGATATGTTCAAGCCTTCCTACTCAACTATAACAAACTTTTCCTTGTGTTAAAGGAGATCATTCTATTCAAATTATGTCAGCACATTGTCAGTGTTGACTGAAATAATCATAACTTGCAAAAACAGTGTATTTATGCAGCAGATATATTAAGGTTGCCTCTACAAGGGTTTTTCTTTGCAGACAAAAAATCTTTGCCTGACAAAAATTCACGATTTCTCATGGAAGCATTATCTGTGGAAACCATACTACTGATATGCAAGGAGACACAAATGTCACCCACCCCTGCACAATAATCTGTGGATGAGGAGTAGATGGATGTATAGTTCTTCAGTTTGTGCAAAAAAGTCTACAAGTTTTTCACTGATCACCCTACATTTATGTGGCAAATGATGAGTTCTCTTTGATGTGTAATTAATTTAGTCAATGTAGAAATATTTAATGAATGGTAGATTTAATCTTTCCCCTTTTTCTTTGCATCCCAGTCTTTAGAGTAACTCAATATCTGTTTCAAATTTATAATGGGAGCTTCTTTCTCAATAGTGGCCTTGAGGCACAAGAATATACTGAATTTTATGTACTTACATAAAGTAAAATGAGAAATATCCTATTAGTCAATTCCTTTTAATCTATGAAAAGAGAAAAGGATTTCATAGCATGAAAAATTTTCTAATATATTGAACCATATTGCCATTATTGCTTTATTGCCTGTTATCACAGGGCTCTTATCAGCAGATCCTCCTGGTAAATGAATAAACCCTTTCACAGCACAGCTCTGGCACAAATGGTAACCTGGGCTGGGACAATGGAGACAGAGGATTCTTGTCCTGCCCTAGGGACCCACCACTCATCCATGTGGGCAGCACTGCTGTCCTTGGAGGCTTTGCACAAAGCAGAGATTTGCTGATTTAAAGACGAGCAGGACCATGCCCAAATCCTACACCCTTCCCCTGCCCATTCCAGCCAAAACCAGGGCAGGAGCTGCTGCCACACCAATCACTGCTGGGGGGACAGAGGGGACCCCCAGAGCAGGTTCTGCTCTCGGGCACCAGTCATTTACTGGGTAGAATTTGCCTTTGAGGGATTGTTTCAGTGAGTGTCTCACTCCAGGGAGGACTTCACCCATTACTGAGTTAAAACACTTAATAAACATTGATGAGAGTACCACAGTAGGCAAATGCACTGCTGGTGGGGCTGGGCTGTATTTTGGTGAATATATGTGAGAAAAAACATTTGCTGACCCTTCCAAGATGCCTGAATGGGATCCTCCCAGTTAAACCTCTGCCTCTTCCACTCATACATATAAAACCAAAACACAACTCTAAACTTCCACTGTGAAGCCAGTTCTGTGCCAAGTGACCAAAAAATCACTTCACTGCATCAGTTTCCTAATTATTTACAGGCAGACTGGTGCTACCTTTCCTGTTAGATAGGGTTTCCATGGCAACATTACGTTTATCACATAAGAGGATTTACCAGATTAAAACAGACGCCTTCAGGTAATTAAAATACATGAAATTTCTTTGTTATTTACATTTCTGCTAGTGAAGAACCACAATACTCAATTCAAACCAGGATGTTGAGGATCTTTGCGACCGAACAAACAAGAAATAAAGCTGTCAGTGTTTGTCTAGTACAAAATGGGGCCATGCCAGCTGCAGGAGGCATTGCACACAAAAAGCCTCCCAGTTTGGAGCATGCAATGCCGAGAAGAGCAGGCTGTGCAACCTGGTATTTGCATTTGGAGACAGTGCCAGAAGGTTGGGATGAATGGCCTGGTTTATTTTCTGGAGTCAGTTTTCAAGAGAAGACATAATGCTTTGGATGTGTAAGAGCTTTAACCCTGGTGTCCTGGGCTGAAGGATGCTGAGGGGTGGATTTGAAAGTGGTCCCCTGTTTCCCAGGTGATTTCAGCTGGACTTGGCATTTTCCAACTCTGCCTTGCAAGGTGTCAGACCTCCAGTTTATTAGAGGCTGTGCAAAACTCATTCTTCCCAAAGCTGCAAAATTTGAGTTCCAGATAAAAGGGCTCAAGGATCAAAACCAATGCATCTAATCATTTCCATCTTTCTCCAAAGGGTTTGCATTTTGGGTTTTACTAAAGGGACAACCCTTTAGCACTTCCAGAGTGTCTCTCCCATCTATATACCTGTGATGCTCCCAGATGCCTCAGCCTGTTGCAGGTGAAGGCAGAGACAGGGCTCAATGTCTCCTGCAAGGTGATGGGGATTGGAGCAGCTCTGGGAGCTTTACCACTAGAGTTGGAGCAAAAAAAAAAGAAAAAAGCAGGGAAAGTCAGATCAGGGAAAAAAGCCTGCCTTTCTTTGGGAGATGAAGGGCACTTTGCACAGAAGTTGCTTCTGCTGATGCTGTGACCATCAGGTAAATACTGGGAGGTTGGAAGCAGTGTTTGTCCCTGTCCTGAGGAACTGAGACTCCAGCCAGTGAAAGCACTTTGGTTAGAGGGCTGTAAGAACCTGCACATCAGTAACAGTGAAGACAGGTCATCCAGAAAGCCGAATCTCAGGCTGCTTCACTGTGAAACTACATCCCACAGCACAGCAAATTTGCATGGCTTCCAGTAAACTGAACTGCAGAAACTCCCTCTTGAATTAAATCTGTCATCAGTGTATTTTAAGATCTTTGTTTCTAATTAATGTACAATATGAGTGACTGCTGTGGAAAGTTTTCTTGTTTGAAAGTATTGGGAGTATTAAATTCAATGTTGTTCTTCACTGTGTGCTGAACTACACCACTTATTTACTCCACAGCTGAAGTCTGGAGGAGTGAGGACTTAAATCACTCCATGTAGGAGGCAACTTCAACTTTAACAGCAGAGACAGTTCAGACTTCCAGCCTTCTTCATGCCTACTTTGAGAGCTTCAGCAGGAATTTAGTGCATGTTGTCTAACCCTTGGCAAGCCTTGGCTCCTCCCAACAGCCACCTCTGCACAGACCAGAGGTGGATGAAAGCAAAAAGTCGTTTAAATGCAGGCAAGGTTGTCCTCATCCTTATCTCTGAGTCTCTTCACAGTTTCTCATGGGGATGAACAGAGCAGCTCACCCTCTCAGAAGTGAGATTTGCAGTCCCCACAATCCACACAGACCCACCACATTGAGTCACATTTCAAGCTTCTTTGCCAGACATTATAACCAGGAACTTTTTTCTTAAGTTACAAAAGAAGAGCTGAGTTCCATTATTTGGTGCTACACACCATGTCCAGCTTTGCATGACACAGAACTACAATTAAAACCTGACTGCTCTGATGACAGGCAGAAGAGAGTAACTTGTAGCTGGAACTGCATCAGGCTCTGGAAGTGCAGTTTAGCCCCTGGAAATCCAATTTAGCCCCTGGAAAGCCAATCTAATGCTGTCTCAGATATTTCCATTGCAAATGGCTCATGAAGCCCATATGTGACATCGTTGTGGCCTTGCGGTGTTCTTTTAATTGTCCTGGCATATCTTCAAAAAGATATATTTGTTTTCAGGAAGATGATATGGAAATAATTTTTAATGGAAAATGAGTACAGAAGGGATTACACAGAAGGCAATTAAACCAATACTGTTATGCCTGGCAATTCTCCTCCCATCTTTGAATAATCTGGTTAATTCTTGATTAAAAAAACACAAAGAACTGGAAGACAGGACAGTGCCCATAAAGCAAAGCTGTAAGCCCAGCCAACACCCTTCACTCATCTGGAAAAAATGTGGATTTGGGGTTATTTGGAGCAGATTTAGGTGCTACCATGGAGAATTAATGATGCCAACACTGCAGAGTAACCCAGTGGGGTGCTCAGCAGCTCCTTGCAAGGGCCTTGGGTTTGCACTGAATGGACTCTTTGTGGTGAATTATCCATTCCTGAGTGCTGCAGAATAAATCAAGCACCAAAGCAAATGGCTCACGTGGCAAGATAGCAGCCCATGGGCTCAGATGACCACCTGAACTCACAAAAGATTTCTAAATGAACAGAAAGGGACATGGTGCTGCTTTTGGATGACGATGAGCATGCCAGGCACATTCAGTTCCTCACTCCCCTAAGACCTGAGGGCCATCCATAAATCCTCTAAAGAGGCTCTGACAACTTTTTACTCTCTTACAGCAGTGTTACACAAATGCCCAGCAGCTCCAACCTGAAGTTATCACAAAGATAAGATGACACATTCCTACAGTCTGAGTGCAGGATGCTCACAGACCCACTCACAGAAGTGAAGGTCTCTGCTCTGGATGGTAATTTAATCAGCCTCTGAGCTCTGAATCTTTTCTAGCTGTCCCTAAAGCATTCATCTACCTGAGGGCTCAGCCCTACCAATCTTTACAGCACAAACATTACCTGCTTGGACTTATTTGGATTAAAACTGCAAACCACTTATTTTCTAGACATTAAATTTCAGTATAAAGTTTCAAACCCCATTGTGAGCACTCTCCATTCCCCGCTGTAGCCAAGCAGCAGCCACTAATGCTGCTGGCACTCACTCTTGCCAGGCTACACCTAATCACTGCCCGCTGAGCCATGGCACAGACACAAAAGCAGGAATAAACAGAGCTGTTGTAGATCACAAGCGTGATCAGCTGGGAACTTACTGAGAAAAGCAGCTGTAAAATGTGCCATTGTCAGAGAATTGGGAAGGGCAGGTGCCTGTACTCTGGTGGTCCTTCAGAAGTGCTTTACCACCGCCTAGGTGGTCTTTGTTCTTCAGTACAGTTTGCCCCAAGGGTTGGTCCCAGCCCTGTCCCCAGATTCATCTCTGCTTGGGCAAAGAGTGATGTAGACCCACAGAATCCCCTAGACTGGAACTCTAGGGTCACAGAGTCCAGCCATAAATCCAACACTGCCAATTCCACAGCTTTAGGGTGGCTTCACACCATAACACGACAAGATGTGGCTGCCTGAAGGGTTCCTGCCTGCTCTGAGGGCTCATCCAGGTCCTCCACAGCCAGCAAGGGATGGAAGCACTTCATGATGAGGACAATGTACCTCACCTGCCCCAGAAATCTGTTCAGGAACCCCAGGGATCTTCACAGAAATATCTTGGATCAGACATGACTCATGGAGTGATTCAAGTACCTGTGACTCAGCTTTCAATTGATTGTTGTGGTCACAGCCCAGCTGGTAAAATCTAATGTGAAGGTCATTTGAATGAAATGAAAGAGGCCTCTTCCTAAGGATCATTTACTGGCTTTGACTCTTCCCCATGGATTTTCTAATTTCAGAAAACAGAGTGACAACATACAATCTCTTCCATCCAAAGCCTGACTCATTTATCCACACAAACATAACAGAGGCAGGGGGGTTAAAATAGTGATTTCTTACTCTGCCTTGGCTTTTCCCTTGGGCACAGCCAGTCTGTTCCTGTGATCCTGCTTCTCATGCCCCTGGTTTTGTGTGTTCCTGCCTTCCTCCAGGCTGCCTGGACAACAAACTGTCTTGTTTAAATTCAGTTTTTCAAATCATACAGTTTCTCACCTTCCCTAAATTCCCTACCTGGAAAGAGCCATCTATTGTAAGTTAAGCAACAGTAGAAAAGAAACCCTGGGATAAGTTGGTGTTATCTTTCAGCAAGCAACATCACTTACAACAAACATTACACCACACTGTGATCATGATCATATGACAAATATTTCCCTTTTTCTTAAAAAATTAAATCTTAACTCAAGCATTGAATACCCCAATTCTGAAAGAAACCCCTGTAAACAACAGTTCAACTGGGCCTTCCCCAAGAGACAACTAATTTTATGCTTCATCAGAAAGAACACATTTTTACTTCCAAGAATAATTTTAATCCTTTCCCTAATTCGCATACATTAACACTCAGAGGTGATTAGGGTTGCAAGAATGAAGTAATCAAGTTTAAGCACTGTGCATAGCAGTCAGCAGTTTCTGCACAAGGCAGAACATACCCTCAACAAATTTATTAGCAGAGATGCCCTTTCAAGACTACCTGAGGATTCTCTGTTGACAAAAATATTTCCTTTATTCCCATGGTATTTGCCTAAAGAATTCCCTGGAACACCAAAAGAACAGGACAATAAAGAAATTCCCTTCATAACTCTTCATACACAACTTATGGTTCGTATGGGGCCCTCTGAGCTTTTTTTTGCTTGGCTTTTTGACTCATCTGAACTAATTTACTTTGGGTGAAATCCAGAAGCCTTTATTGAGGCAAAGATTCATCACCTTCAAATGACCAAATCTTGAAAGAAGCTTCAGTCCCAGAAATAAAACCATCAATTCTATCAGGCTACCTCTCTGCTAATAAATTAAATAGCTTTGGGAGCATTCTCTCAGATATTGGCCAGCTGGCACAGGATGATCTGTGTCCATAAAGCTTAACTCTCCCAATCTGCAGAATAAAAAGTTTTGCGAAAATTTCCTGTGGGGAGCATTGGCCCTTCCTGATGCACCATGATCCCATCTGCACCATGCCTGGGGAGTGCCATGGACACCTCTAAAAATGGAATGGTATCAAGGACTGACCTCCTGCACCAGGAGATGAGACCCCAGAGTCCTTGAACATGGGCACCAATGCAGCCTCAGGCTCCAGCTTGGGTCAGCACTTGTGGCTGGGTTTGCACAGTCCTCTATCACAGAAACTATCCGTGAATCCAAACATAAAACTGAGCCAAGGCTCCTGAACTTAGCAAAACATGACACTCTTTGGGTTAATCTTGGAAGCTTGAACTTGCAGTTTTCCAGTTAAAACACCTTCCTGATACAGCTGATAGGAAAACCTGGATAATCCTTGTACAATCCACTGCATTACTGTACTTCTCCACTTAATCCCTCATGGATAAGAGTGAGAGGAATTATCAGGAGAACAGGATGAATTGACACTATTGGCAGGCCAATGTTGTGAAATATGCTCAGTACTGAACATATTGCTACCCCTGAGCAGCAGTGAGGGAGGTCTGGGCTTTGGCTGCCTTGGCACTGCACAGAAGCCGTGGTGTGATGCCTTACTCTGCTTTTTCCTCCTCCTCAGGCAGAGCTCTTGCCTAGGGAATGACTAATGCCATACTCAATTTCCTTAATATGGCTTTGTATTGCTTGTACTGCAATGGAAATTTATATTGGAGTCTGAACAGAGAGAACCTGCTCTGAAGGGAGGGGAAGGACAGCCAAAGCCAGAACCAGGGGGACGCCTGGGCTCACCCCCAGCTTCGTGCTCGTGGCTCAGGAGTCACCCTCCCTCAAGGGCACCACTGTCCTCTTCAAGGGAGCACTCTTCATTTAAGTCAATTATTTCAAAGGTTTTGCTGCTTTCTCCAGTGTCTGCTTTCTCCAGAGGTCTCAGAACAAAGCCAAGGGAAACCCTAAACATGGAACCTGAGCTATGTTTTGCACTGTGACCTCCATTTAGTACTGTTCCTCTGCTGCTCATCCTCTCTGTCCAATCCTTCCCTTCTTCTGGCCAAGCCTTAGGCTAAAGGATGTCTCAAAACCTCTGAGGATGTTTTTTCTTCTCTATTGCTTGAAATGCATTTAAAAAAAAAAGTTAAATACCTTTTATTATCTGTGTAATACAGGCAGCACTGCACCATCTGTGTTTCACATTCAGGGAGAGAGAGGCAGGAAGCACTTGCATACCCAAGGAAAGGCTATCAAATTAAATGGAACAATGGAAAAAAAAAAAGCCATCCTGTAACCTAGTTTGTGTTCCTACACTGTTTATGGTGATACGAAAGTGCTACTTGATCAAAGAACAATTTCCAGGCCACTGTACAGTCAATTGGATTTTTCTTGGATACTGAGCTGTTTCCCAGTTCCCAAAGATATTTAACCTGGAAACGCTGCAGCAGCCAGAGCAGAGGAGTTGGAAATTGTGTGCAGATGCACTAAATGCTCATCCATGGCTTCACATGTGCTCACTGCCCTCCCACACAGCCCGTGGGATGTGCCCTGTGCGTGGCACTGCGCTGCACATCCCACAGGGACCGGGAAGGCTGACAAAGGAAAAGGTAAAAGGAGGCAAACAGCACAAAAGATGGAGGCAGGGAAACGTCCATGGTAGTCTGGGATAACGAGGGACCCAATACCTCAATTTACCAAAGCTGTTTCCCCACCCTCTCAGCAGCAAAGGCAGCTCTGTGGCATGAAGAGAACCAGTTCAATCCCTCGCCCCCAGACACCACCACAGGATCACACAGCATGTGCTGCAACTTCAGCATTAAAATGAGAATCTCATCTACACCCAGCTCTTTTCAAACTTAAAGAGAAAAAAAAAAAAGAAAAGACATTATGGAAGAGTGGGCTGGGCAAACCATGAGTAATAATTCCTGACCCCATGCCGAGGTTGTTGATTATGAGGAAAAGGTTCATTCTCTCCTCCTTTACCTATTTTAAGTGCTGTAGAGTTCTTCATTCCTCTCACAGAATGTCGGAGTTACTTTACCAACCTCCAGAACACTCCTAGCACAGCATGGTGTTGTTACAAGCACTCAACAACAGCTTTGTGTGTGCACCAAGTGGGCCAGGGGCTGGTGCAGGCTGGTCCTCCCAGGCATCTGCAGAGCTTGCAAGGCCTGGGATTCTCTGAATTGACATCAGTCAGGTCTTTTACAATGTAAAATAGGAAAAGAAAAAGAAAATAAATTACTGCACTGTCAGGAGAAAACAGCAAGGCAGTCAAATATTCCATCCTAACAGCTCAAAAAAAGAGTATTGGCTATTTCTGACAACACTATTACTATCACTAAATTTGTATTATTGTTTCAGAATATTAAGTCCATGCCCCAAAGGTGTCTCTGACCAGAGTCCAATAGACTGCAAAGAGAGTGATTAGGACAGCAAAGTGTTTTGTAAAATGCCTTCTGCCATCTGCCAGTCCTGTGCTGCTTTCCAGCACTCTGATATCACTGATAGCTTCCCATCTGCAAACCCCCTACCTTGCTTCCAGCCACTCCATAAACATTTCTTGGTTTCCACTGCCCTACAGTCCTTCTGCATTTAGTTATTATGAAGATTATGAGCAGCACATCGACATTTTACTCAAAGTCACCCTGGAAAAGCATCACCCAGCCCTCCTGTTCCAAACCTGTGCTTATAGATGAGACTTCATCTCCAGTGCTCCCCAGCAGGGCCCCTTTACCTGCAAGAGGGGACTCTGAGCACAGCCCTGACAGCCTGAGGGATTCCTTGGGCACAGGACTGAACAGGGATGGGAAGTAAAGCAATTGCAGTAGACAAGAAAGACAGAAATTTTTCTTCTTTTTTTATGTGCACTCAATAGAAGAAAAATAACTGCAGGGAGAGACTGTGGGTGAGTGATGGGTTCTCAGCTTAGCAATATCTCCAGAAGAAATTCTGTGTATTATATTTTGCTCTTGAGAGCAGTGATGGATGAGCTCTTCTCCTTCACATCTTCCCACAGTTAAGCAGAGCAGAGTCTCACCAAGCTGGCTTTGCCTTGCCTTGACCTTTTGGGAAGGAGCAGGGTAAATGCTCGTGGGGATTCACAGCAGGCTGTGCAGACTGGGAAATGCCAGTGTCTCCCCAGCCCCTCCACGGCTTCTCTGGGCAACCTCTGCCAGGGCCTCACCCCCTCTGCATAAGGAATTTCTTCCTAACATTTAATCTCAATCTGTCCTCTTTTAGTTTAAAACCATTCCCCCTTGTCCTATCACTGTCTGCCCGTGCAAAATGAGAAATGTTCAGCTGAAAAACACAGAAATGAGAAATGTTCAGGTGGGAAAAATCACAGGGGAAGGTGAAGGTTAAATATCCAGACAAGAAAAACCAACAAAATTGTTCTCCATAATATAAAATCTGATAATGGGGACAGAGCACATCCCACTGCTCTGCTATTACACACTGCAAATACATTGTTTCTGCAAGAGAAATAGATCTTTCCTGAGCAAAGAAAAAAAAAAAAGCAGAGTGGGGACTAATCAAATTCAATGTTCCTCAGCAGTGTAAGACTAATGCCTCCCACTCCAATGCCATTTCAATAATTTGAAAAGAGAAGCAAAACCTTTAATGCCTATTTTGCTTTTCTTGTAGCTGTTTTAAGAACCAGAGGACCTCAGTTTACCAGTATCCCTCCACAAGCATTCTTGAGTCCATCTCCAAATCCCCCTAAATAAAAAGTTCATCATGAAGATGGGTTGTGATGGTGGCACAGACATGAAGGTCTGGGGTCAGGTTCAGAAATCAGAAGTGTTCTGCCATCCCCAGGGAAGTTTTGGCCAAACACTTCTTCCTGGCTCATGTTGATGGAATGAAAGCTCTGATTTCTTTGGCTACTGGAAAAGGCCTGGAACTCCCTGGCAGCTGCAGGCAGGGAACAGATATGTTCAGTTTGGGAGGAAAAGCAAGCACAGATGTCAAAATGCCACTTCATCATATTCATCAATCAATGTGATCATGAAATAAACAAACCCAAACCCAGAGGTTTGTTTGTTGTTTTTTTTTCATTGCAATCTGTTGGAACTTATTTCTTCTCTTTCCTTCATTTCTGCCCAATGTTTGGCTGAAGTTGAAACCATCTGAATCACACGACTTCCATGGATCAGCCTCCCATGAGGCAGTGGAAAACATGCATCCAGATCCAGGTCATGAGTTTGCATGTCCAAAAAGCATTTCACACATTTTTAGGATATACCTCACCCTCACTGTTTAGAGCTTCCTTTTAGCTCATCCACTGGGTACTCAGGTGGGAGACCAGGAATAACATTAGTTTTAAGAAAATTAAAGAAACTGTCCAATATTCTGGAACTGTTGAAGCTGGGAGGAGAATTAAAACCAAAACAACACCGCCCTCCATACAGAAGAAATTACCACTGTCTAGCCATCTTTTATTTTTTAAATTTTATATATTTCCCTTGCTATTAAGGGTTATTTGCACTGCCAAAAAACCGATTTCTCTGTGCCAGCTCCTCCTTGTAGTCTATAGTCTCCTTTTTTCTATGGAGACAAAGCCATAGTGAATAATAGCACTGCAGATTTACCAGATAAATAACAAAAGAAATGTTACTATATACTCTAGACTTTGCCTTGAAAACATCAAGTAGATGTGTACTTCCAGCATTTTAAAAAAAAGTGAAATAAATGAAATGCACTTCTTGGACTAGACATGACTTTGAATTTTAAAATACAAGTTAACCCTTGCCCATGATGGTGCTGGACTGGCATGGAGGAGATTCTGCTCAGTTTTTCTGCTATATTTACAAATGAACCAAAGCTTTCTTATAGGAAAACCCCCATCTCTAAAGAAAATGATAAAAAGTGTTGGTAAATCTTTGTGAGGTTCCTGAGTGCCAACAAAAGAGCAAACCTGAGCATTCCTTCAGATGGATTTGCTGATGGCAATGTCTACCCCGAGCTGGATCCCTTCCCCAGCACATTCCACACTGACCACTAAAGCCAACATTTGCTTACAAAGCAATTGTTATAGAGCCAGCTCCTGAGTTTTTAATTTATTGAATATTTGTTCCCCTTGACTGAAACTCCAGCAACCTCTCTGCCAGAACTAATATTTTAAATCTTGTATTTTTACATAATTTGAATAACTTTTTCAAAACAAGTTATCACTGTCCGTGTCCTCTTATTTTACATCCTGCCTAATCCCAAGGTCAAGGAACTCCAGAGAGGCTGCTTGATTTTCCTGAGCTTTGGACAAGAATTTCCAGACCCAACAAGAGCACTCTGCCAGCAAACTTCTGCATTTGCCATGGTCTCTCTCTGGTGTGCAATGGACACTTTACAGCAGGACCACTCTTGGTTTGTTTTTATTCACTCTCTGCCATGTATTTTCAACTTTTGCCCTTACTCAAAAAGTCAACAATTGTGCTTGCAACATTCTTATGTAAGGTCTTCTGTGGCTACCACAAAACTCTTCAATCAAAACTGGAGTGACAGCTGAAATTCATCTTTTCTAAAACATTCTTTTCCATCTTTAGTATTGTTATTATGAAAAAGTTTGGGTTGGTGCACATCTACTGTCCACACAGCCAAACAGGAATGTTTATCACGATGACAAATTGGTCTATTTTGGTTTAAAGAGGTGCCCTTTTGCAGTCTATTCTGTAATGACATCGTTTTTATACAAAGTTCTTGGGGTAGGTAAGTGACAAGAGTTATCACTAGTAGCAGATATATATGAAGCTATTTTAAATCCCATGTTACACAGCTATTGCAACCTGTTGTATCCACACTGATATTTTTCAATGGTTCTACTCTTCCTTCATGTAAGAATCTCTTGTTTTTCAGTTCAGGAGGGCAACAGGACTGAAACTGTTTCCCTTCAGCACCAAACTGCACATTTGACAACTAACCCGACACGAAGGCAAAGGAAATTCTGCTTCTATATTAATACCAAAAAAACCCCATTTTTAATTGGTGATAGCTCAGCTGAGAGCTGCCTTCTGAGTCACACCCCATCTCCTGTACAGGGAGGTGCTGTGAGCCCAGAGGAAAACACACCACTCTGTAGGTGTCTTTAGTTCAGTTGGGTCTCCAGCCTGCCAGAAGCAATTTCTCCAGGAGAGGATTATTGACTCTGAGCTGCATCATCCCTGGGATGCAGCAAACGGATGAGATTTAGAGGATGGGAAGGAAAACACAGAACCCAGATGAAAGAGCAAGGAAAATTGAGAAGTGTGTGGACTAAACACATTGAAGGAATTGGAAAGCAACACTGACAAATGGATAAAACAAATAAAAGTAGGAATCTTCCACAAAACAGCTGCTGGAAATATTATTTTTTATTTGGTTTTCTCTGCATTCTGACTTCCATCCTTACAAAGAAAACAAAAATTTATAGATAGCATTTTCTTCCTCTAATGCAAGATATTTTGAACTGAAGAACAGAAGAAACTTGCTGCAAGCCCTCCCAAGCTCACACTTGCCACACTGCTGGACAAGGAGGGCACCATTCATCCTACTGGGGTACACTGAGAACTATTAACAAAAAACTGTTTTTTCCCAAATCTTTAAACAGAACAGGATGACTTTTTTTTTCTTTTTTTTCCATTTATCTCCATCCCAATTGCCTTGCTCAGTGTCTCAGAGCAGCTGCCCCTAGGGATGCTGTTTACCCAGCACAGCCGGAGGTGCTGGGTGGGATGGCTGCGGGCAGGACCCTCCAGCAGCGTGAATCAGCCCAGCTGAGCCGGCTGGTGAGGCCATCAGCTGAATTCCTGCCAGCCGAGCCTCTGCCTCCCGTGGCTCATCCTCCTCCCGAGCACGGAGCCCCCGACGCCAGGCTGAGTCACGGCTGCTCTGAAGGTGGCACCGGGGTGGCTCTCGTGTCCCTCCCTGCCCCGGGAGGGGATGCTGGGGAGGAGGTTGTCGCTGTGGCAGCGAACCTCGAGTCAGAGCTCTGAAAATGACAGCAGGGGGGACAAGAAAGACTCTGAGGAGAACAAGACCCCCCCTTTCCAGCCGCCTTCTGTGACAGCTCTTCAATCTGCTTCTGCCGGGGCAGGGGGGACAGGGAGGATGGCTGATGCAGGGATGACCGAGTTCCCGAGGACTGTAATTACGTGGGATTAAAATGCAGAGCTCTGCAGTTACGTTTTGACCGAAATCACAACCTCAACAAGGGGAAAAGTCAGGGAAGGGCAGCAATAACGCAGAACAAGCAGGCAAATCCAGCTCTGATTTAAGCACATCTCCGCTGCCAGATTTGGCCACTTGGCACCCACTGACAGCTGTGTATTACCCAGTGATCCTTCCTACCAGAGGCAAAATCACAAATTTCCTTAGGGATTGCTAAAATGGCTCTAGATTTCTGCTTCAGTCTCGGGTAGCATTTCTTTCCTTCCCCCAGATATTTTCCTTCCCCCACTGCTCTTCCTGCAGAGGGGAGCCAGTGATGTGTTCCCCTGCCCGCTCCTCTCCCTGGCCAGCAGCACCCTGGGCTGCCCATCCCCTGCTCCCCCCTGCCTTCAAGAATCATTAATTATCATAAGGGAGAAGGTTTCCTTTAACTGCACAATGTCAAACGACTCTTCAATTTAAGAGCTCGTCTGTTTTCATCAATCCAGGGCTGAGCTGCCGTGCTGCCCTGTGGTGAGACCCACTGGTGGTATTCCACTTGGGAGCATGCTCTGCCTGGGAAATACTCAGACAATCCAGCTGCCAGCAGGGAATAATATCTTGTAAGTCATGGAAAAGCCAGGAAAATAAAAATAAATTTAAAAAATCAAGGACAGGCTTGGATAAGTTGTACAGATAGGGAGTTGTGAGGGTGGGTAGGGGCTGACACTGGTTACCTTTGAGGAGCCCATTAGGCTGAACATCTGCATTTCCAAGCAGGACTAAACTCCATCAGGAGACTGGGTTTGCTCCGATGCTGCTTTAATGTTTAATTTATTCAGAATAATTTAGCTTCATTTGGGGAGTTGCAAATGAACTGTTACTTGTTCTGTGTCAACAAATCACTGGGGTTTCTTGCTTAGAAAAATAAAAAGGAAAACAGACATATTGACAAAGACAGTCCTGCTTGTTCATTATCCACCTTTCCAAAGACCAGCTGGTGGAGACAGGCAAGGAATAAGTCACCCAGCAGTGGCCAGTGATGCTCCACAGTAGCTCTGTTGATGCACAGCACACCTCCAGACCAATGGCCAGCAGGAAAAGGGAAATTACACTCCTAGACTGCCATTTCCAGAGTGGGCATTGGAAAGAATGAAATACCCAGCAAACCACATCTTCCTGAGCTCCCTCCTGTGTGCTTGAACACCAGAAACTCCATAAAAGCCCCAGGATAAACTGACTTTCTGTTTTGGTGTGGGCACAAGAGGATAAAAATTGCCTGCAGGCGTGTCCATCTGTAATGTATTAAGGAACTGGTGGTGTCAGGCACAGGGCATGGGGCAGCTCATGCTCCCCAGTGAATGGGGAAGTCTGTTTATACATACATTAGTGTGGGGTGGTGGTGGTTAAATAACTGTTTCATACTACAATATTTTGCTGTCCTACAGCAAAATTTCATTATGCACAACTTTTCTCGTTCCTATTTGTGTAATAAAAGCACCTCAGGAAATTCTGCAATGTTAAAATCAGTGGCCAAGTCTCCATTCAGATCTCAAACTCGAAATAATGCTCTATCAGCACAATAAAGTTGTTAACAGAAGACCAATTTAAATTTCTCCTTAAAACATAGATCCTGGGTTTAATCCCTTCCTCTGCCATCAGTGCTCCTGCTCCTCCTGCTGTGGGGCTGTTCCTGTGCAGGCAGGTCCCCACTGTCCCCTGGGGTGACCAGTGCCACCACACAGGAGCAACTTCTGGGTCAGCAGCCCCTGGTCACCCTTCCCAAGGAGCACAGAGCAGCTTTGTCCCTGGTCCTCAGTTTGATCCTTCCTGGTGGGAAAGACCCAGAGGCCATTCCCTGTTCTCAGTGCTGCACCCATCAGCCCAGCACCAGCACAAGCAGAATGGCAATAAGAAATGGGGATTAAAACAATTTTTTTTTATCAGGATGGTGGGAAAACACTGAAGCATTAGCGTTTTTTAATTAGTTGTCATGCTGTGAATGTAAAAGATGACAGTGATGAACTCTGCACAGAGGTTTCTCCTCCTTCCCTTTGTGATTCCTCTGCTGCTTAGGTTTGTTTGCTGGTTTTCTCATGCTCTTGTTTGGTTTACAGCTACCTCTCACTAGCTTTGCCAAGCCCCCAGGATGTCTGCAACACCTGGGGTCCCTGTTGTCCCCAGGGAGGCCATGGAGCTGTGGCACATCCCCTTGCCCTGCAGCGCGGCGGTGAGCCCGCAGCCCTGGCTCGTGGTTCCATGCAGGTCACCAAAATGCAGCTCAAATTCTGTGTTTTTCACAGAGCAAGCCAAACACAACACCCACATGAGATGTGGTGCATCCAGGATGTAAGTGCCATCTCCAGCCCTGGGTGGTGAGCTCCACTGAAGGTTCACATCCCCCTCAAGGAGCTGGAGTGGGGCTGGAAGGAGGGGTTTTCCCTCCCCTGACTGCAACAGGCAGCCTTTCCTAACCAGGAGTTGTATAAACCAGGAGAAATATGAGTGAATCATATGCTTCAGAGCCCCTGCTGGTCTCTGTTCTCATAAATCAAGAAGGTAGATATAGATCAGTCACTGCCTGGGTTTATCAGGGTGCATTTGAGCAGAAGCTGGGCTGTGGACGCTTTATGTGGGCAGTGAGGACACACCCTAAGCATTAATCTGGTTTGTCTAATTGATGTGGTTGTTTCTCTTTTGCTGACTGGATACATTAAGAAATTGTTCATTCATTCCTCCTGTTTTTTTTTATTGAAATCTACTTTACTGTACCCAAAAGCATGAAACAAAGCAAACCATTTCATTCTCCCTTGTGCCCTGCACAGGAGAGATGGCACCAACTCCTGCTTCAGCTCTCATTTCCAGCTCTGCTCACTGCTGGTTTCATGAGACTGAAAATATCACCTCACATTAGGTAAATCTTTTCATATAAGCCATTAACTCCTTTGTGGAAAAGCCCAGTGGATTTTTCCATGAGATGTAATTTCTAAAAGCCTGTCTTTATAAATGCACAACATCAAAGGCCAGGAAAATAACAATAAATTTTAAAAAGAAAGCAGCAGAATGGGTCAATGCAAGCAGCATTTTATTTATGTACATTCCACCTGATTTCAAGAGCTACATCATGTCTATGCCTGGCCCACTCCAGAATCAATTCATCAAAACATGTACTTTTAGCATCAGATCTCATGGAACCAGGAAAGAAAACAGTATTTGCTTTGCATTGTTCGACAGGGTTTTTTCTGTGAAAACTTTTTTTTTCCCCCTCAATTTTCCAGTCCTTTTCCCGCACTATGAGTCTTTTGCATGCTAGCTGGCACATCAGTGATGAAAAACACACTGTCCTAATATCCTCCTCCAGCTCTACAGAAGCTTGCTTGAAACCTATTTACTGCTGGGATGTGCATATTAATGTCCTGTCTTGTTTGCCTCAACAAACAGAAAGGAGCTATTTTAAGTTAGTAGAAGATACACAAACCATTGAAAGTCCAATCTTTGTTTTCTAGAGAAGCCATCTGGCGCCCATTCCCTCTTTTGCATCGGTTTTCAAGCTCCTTTGGGGTGTGGACAGCACCTCCCCATGTATCAACAAAAGGTCAATAAGGGATGGCTGTCCAGGTCATGGGACCTGTGCCAGGGACCTGACACAGGGCAAGGCATTGCACCAAAGCCAGGGGATGGGGCAGCCACACGCTGAGATCCGGCTCATCATCGAGCCAGGACCCTGATCTCTGATAGTGATATAATGAATACCAAACTAAAACCTAAAACTGTGCTACCCCAGGCTGTGATCTTATCAACCTCCCTGGAAAGTTGAGCTGCACCAGCCCCTGCAGGCCTTGAATAGGAGATTTCAGCTAATGTGCTGCAGGTAATTCAATCCGTGCTGCTCTGCTCTTCCAAGCAGCGCTCAGCCAAGGCTGCATTAATTACGATATTAAATCCACAGTGACTTCAGAGGTGTGGGCTTTGGCTCCTCATCCTTCAGCTGACATGCAAAATCAGGTTGAACAGACCTGGAATGGCCCAGCTGAAATATCTTGGCTGAGCTTCAGCTGAGAAGCTGTGCTTAGTCTGAGGCAAAGTGTACTGTGGTGCACATCTGGATAAGGATTTTGCCTTCAGTGCTGACCCTTCCCAGCACTGGCCTTTGGCTCTAGCAGTGAGGAATCATTGGGGAAGAGCAGATCAATAGAAATGTCAATGACAACAAACTATCAGATCAATACCTTCCTCTTTTGTTCTGCAGTGCTGTTGGTTTCAGAGCAGATGTGCCGTGCTCTCCTGCTGAACAGCTGATGCTACTGAGCTTCAAACCCTGGGATGTTTCTAAACCTTCCCTTTCCTGCCAGGCCTGCTCCTGGGACAGCAGCAGTTATTCTGAACACGCAAAAAGCTGCACTTTTTGTGAAAAACAAACAACAGACAATAAACCCTCTTATTTGCATGCAAAGCAAATGCGCTCAGGCAAACAGCAGCCTCTCATCAAACCCTGGGATGGGCAAAGCCCTGTCCATTATTATTAGCAAGATAGGTAAATCACACAGCCAGCTATGATGCCCAGGAAGCATTCACATATCTTTCTTTCTTCCTTCCCCAGAAGAAAAATGTTGTTTTCTTTTTTATCCAAGCAGAAACAGTTCAGTCTCTGGGTCAAACTTGGCTAGCAAATGCTAAAATACTCTGCAGACCACTGATTTAACCTGGCGTTCTCCGCAGTGGTGAGCGACCTTTTGTGTATGAGCCCAAAACAAATACTGTGGGTAACACTGCTCTTACTGAGGGCACCACAAACAGCTTCTCCTGTGTGTGGACAGCCCAGCAGAGACTAAGCTGGACCTGTCACCATAGTGTGGCACGCTGGGGACAAGCAGCTTGTGCAGCCCTTGATGCAGCACTGCCCACCCAGAGCCTGGCTCTCCCAGCCATCTAAAACAAGGTACAGGTGATGGGGAACTGAAATGAGCCCAAGGTGGGTGCCATGAGAGGCAGCAAGGGGAAGCTGTGATCAAAAACATTCTGGTGTGTGCAGCACCACAGCAGAGCAAGTCAGCCCTCAGCAGCCTCCCAGAGCTCCCTTGAGCTGTTCAAGGCCAGGCTGGATGGGCTTTGGAGCAACCTGGTCTGGTGGAAGGTGTTCCTGCCCATGGCAGGGGGCTGGAATGAGAAGGTGTTTCAGGTCTCTTCTAACCCAAACTATTCTGTGATTCTAGGAATAAGCCCTGTGGCAACACATCTTCCCTGCCCCCTGCTCATTGCAGGTGAACCAGGCTGGGTGTCCCCTGGCCAAAGCCTTGTCCTCAGAGCATTCCCACACTGATAAAAAAGCCATTTACAGCACCCAATCCTACAGCAAATGAAGAATAAGGTCTCCAAGCTCTTTACTGATAGGAGTGAGTTTCTGCCTAAAAGTAGCCCAGCATGTCTGCTGCTAGAACCACAGCTTTACTGAGATGAGTGACCAGCTGTGCCAAGCAATCCTCTCAGCTTCAGAGGCACCTCTTTACAGGGCACATGATGGGTGGCAAACTCCAGGACCCACCACTCTGGACTGAGCACTGAACCACCAGACAAGTCAGTGTCAGCAGGTGCAGGCTCCATGTGGCACATCCCATCAAACCCAGCATGGCTGGTAGGTTTTGGGGGCTGAAAGACATCAAATAAGTGCTGCTTTTCTGGGGAGCATCCAAGGGGAGCCACAGTCATGCCTAACACAGAGATATTGCCCTGTGACAGCTCTGTATCCAGACTCAGCCTGTGTGTGATCTCCAAACAGATCCACTAATGTCCCTGCACAGGTATCATCTTTGTGCTGTTGCTTTGTCTGTTACTCTCAGAACAGACAACTAAGACCAAATCCTGCCATCAGCTTCACCCTGTGACTTTAATCAAAATCTAGATGAGCTAAATCCACTTGCAGGACAGCAGGAACTGATCAAGTGTCACTTGATTAATCTATAATCATCGCAGCATACGTGGTGAGACCTGGATGGATGGGTCCCACTTAGCAGCTACATAGTGGCCCAAAACATTCATATTAACCCATGAGGTGCAGCTGAGAAGGCAACAAAAATAGAACTTCTGTCTGGTTTGGTTGCTAAAAGCAAACTTCTCTGAATAAGAAAAAAAAAATAGTGTGTGGTCCTTTAAATAAGGCAGCAGCCTCCAAACACTGAATCATTTAATCCCCTCTCCTGGCAGCTGCTTTATCCCAGCCTCCCCCCAGGGCACGTCTGCAGCTCCAGGACAGCCCTGCTGGGGACTGCAGCTCCCAAAGGTGGGGTGTCCCCAAGGTGTTCCCACCCCACACAGCCCCCAGCCCCATCACACAGTTCTTCCTGTGTCTGTGGCTGAGGTTAAGGCTGCTCTTCCCCTTTGATGGCACAACCAAAGGGCATCACTTCTTCTGCATGCACCAGTGACAGCCTCCAGCCAGGGGAGAGGCCACAGCTCATGCTGGAGCTAGGCTTGGACTGTGTGTTTGCATGGGGATTTGAAGGGATTTATTTAATGCTCCATCACCCGCTGTGTCTCTGAACAGTGAATGTGTCTGATGGATGCATTACCCATCTTCTCTGCTCAGCCTGGCATGGATGACACAGAGCCAGAAGGAAAGGGGCTGGGAGAAATTTTAGCTGGATAACATCAAAAGGCAAAGTACTCCCAGGGTTTGCTGTGCTGGGATTTTACCCATTTCTGTTTGTGCCCACGCACCACTGATGCAGAGGGAAGCACCTGATACGGGTTTATGAGAAACATCCATGTGGATGTTTCCTTTCAACCTGGCCAAGATGCCTCTTAGCAATGCAGAATAACCCCAGAATAATCCTTTCCATTGCTCTAAGCATAAATTAAACCCATGGCCAGCTCCACTACACACAAGTGATTTAAATAATGAAGAGGGTGCACTGTGAGTGCTGGGCTCATCCCCTGCCCAGCAGTGTCAGGGCTGCAGTCCCTGTGCATCAGGGTAAGAGCTCTGGGGTCAGGGAGGAGGCAGGCCCAGCTCACCACTCCAGGCACTTTCTTTCACCTGCCCAGCTAATTGCAAGTGAATTCCCCCAACTGAACCACCTCACTGAGGTCCTATAAAGAAAGCAGAGACAATCCCTCACCAAAAGGAGCTACAGCCTGTGCAGCCAACTCACTCCCTGAGACTGGGCAGCACTTCCAATGCCATTTCATATGCCTGGGATACAGAGAACTCTGAAACTCACTCCTACTGCAGAGCCAGTAACTCCAGCGAGGTTTTATCAGTCTCGAGTCAGGGCTTTAATAACAGGACTGCCTTTCCTCATGCTGGCACATCATGGCACAAGTCATCAGATGAGACAGCAAGATTAATCCTTCTTCTCATCCTCCTAGATGGATGCCTCCATCATTCTGACCCCTATAGGTACTCACTGAGGTTCCAACTAATGCAAAAAGAGGGAAAAGAGAGGCCAAGCATCCTGGCAATGTTTCTGAAAATACCAGTACTTCTGCAGGGCTCCACTGGGCCTCTGCTCAGAGACACTGTCAGCTGAACTTTGCAGTGGATGTCTGGGAGATGCTGCTGCTCTGGGAGATGGCTTGGGATGTTACAGACCAAACCAAAGAAAGAACACTGGTGAGAGCCAGGACATGAGCCTTTGGACATGCAGGGTGAGCAGGTGGAGGGGTAACCAGCTCCCATCACTGCACCCCAGTGGCTGCTCTCTGTGATGTCCTGTGCAGCCTGGTGCCTGCAGACAGAAGTGCTTTTCTGTGAAATATCTGTAGTTCCTAGCAGACAGCTGACACTCTCCAACCACCTTCACTAAACGACAGGAGGGTGATGTGCTCTGCCTTCAGCCCTGCCCATCTCACAGAGGCTGCTGGAGGGATGGCAGCCAGCACTCACAGGCACACACATGGCACAGGAAAGGTGCTGCAGCTTCTCCCTCTTAGTTTCAAATATGTTTTCTTTGGAAATTTAACCCACATCGGTGCACTTTTGTAAGACCAACAGAAATGTTTTGGGGTGACCAAGCACACACATTGGGATCCCGATGTAAATCCAAGGGGAACCCAAGCTGTTTGTCTTGAACATTCCATTAGTCAGTTTTGATGATGCCAAAACATGCTGAGAAACAGCACTGAAAGAAGAAAACTCATCAAACCAGTGGAATTGGAGATGAGACTTTCCTCTCTGAGTTTTCATGGAGGGAGAGAGGGCTCATAAGGTGAGGATACTGGATGCCCTAGAAGAATCTAGGGGTCAGCAGCCAAGAGGTGTTGATTGTTTCAATATGAAGCTGTGCAGATAAAGAGATAACCCAGAAAAGCAGGAATTGTGGTATTTAAATGGCACAATTAATTAGTCAGGGATGACATGAGTATGAGGGGATTATGAGAGGTAAACAAACATTTTAATAAGAGTAAGAAAGAAAGTCAATAGGGCAGCTTTTGCTGATTTCTTCTCTCTCTGTATTTAGAGTCACAAAAAAAGAAAATGATGTCCCACAAAACCGGAATGGCCAAATTTGATGGCGAGAAGAAAAATAGCCAAGATAATGAGACAGCAGCTGGTGGAGATCCCTGCTACAAGGTGTTATTGAGGCCAAAGCCTTGGTCAAATTCAAAATGGGATGAAGTATTTAAATGGCCAGTCAGATGGCCACTTACTACAGAAAAATGGGCAGAAATTAGTTTGGTCTAGAAATTGGACAGTGCCTGGGGACAGAGGAAATTCTGCTATAAATCCACCATCATGTGCTTGGCTGCTGTGGAAAATTTCACCTTAATCTGAGGGTGGCCTCATGGGTGGGACTTGTTGAGAAAGTAACTTGTCCTCATTCAGTTCTTCATCTACATTTAATCAACCTGAAGAGAAACATCAGAGGGGTAGCTGTAAAAATTCAAGATTCAATTCCTGCAAGATTGGAAGTTGCAAAACTCATGAGAACAGGGTAAAGATTAATGAGAAAGAGCTTAAGTGATCCTCTGACAAAACGTTTGTGACATTTATTACTCAAGGTGGCAGCAGGTTGTTGTGCATAGCTAACAGCAGGTGCCACTGGGTAAAACAGAAGGAATCTTATAAAAAGGAGATTAAGGCTGGGATAAAACAGGGTCTAGAAAGCTACTAAACAGCAAAGTCTTCTGAAGAAAGATCTCTGAGCAGTAGAGGGAAGGTGGAAGATGGGGATGGTATCATGGTACTGCACAATGATTGTTAAGAGGACAAAAAAGCCCCTCTCTGCTGCTACCAACCAAACTGCCCATGCTCTCCCCAATAAATAGATATGAATCAATTATTCTGAACCCACACACATAAATAAATCACCCTGAAACTTTGCCATACTGCCAATCCTTTCAGAAACACACCACCCATGCCCTTTACTCACACACTCTACAAGCACCAAGGAGTTGGGTGTGAGCACAAAAGGCTGGTGGTGCTGTCAGCTGGAGTTCAGCACAGTCTTAAAAGCTATGCAAGACAAGAGGGAATAACAAATGGAGAAGGTTTTCTCTTTTTCACAGATGTAGTCCAGGGGAAGCTCCTGTTATCAGCCATCCACAGCTCCATCCAGTGTCCAGGGACTGAGTGAAGCCAGTGGATGTGAAGAGAAACAACAGCCAAATGGAAAGCATGAGAACCACAGACAAGGACAGGAGAGCAGCTGCAGCTCTGAGTGTTGCTTTCAGGCAATCAAAGCATAAGGAAAAGAATGAAAACAGAGTTTCAAAGCTGCTGGTTGTGAGGAAGGTAATCAGCTGACTGCACTTTGTCTCTGTGCTGTGTGATGTGTGGTGGCCAGAGTGGCAGGAAGGGAACAGAGCATCCTGTCATCCTGTGATGACATCTTCTGCTGGCCAGCAGTAACCTGGGAGAGGTCTTTTCTGTGCCTGTTTGGGAAGAGAGGGACTGCAAGGAGACTTCTGTGAGGGAGGGAAGAGAGCAAGGTAAAACTGTGCTGGAGAGAGGAAGGAGTCTGGTAATAAATTGGGAAGATTGTGGCACTCATCTGGAAAGAAACAAAAACTGCCACAGAAGTCAAGGCTGGAAAGGAAATTGGGGATGACATGTGGTCTGCTCTCCTGGCCAAAGACAAGATCATGGATATGGAATCATGGAATAGTTTGGGTTGGAAGGGTAAAGGTCACCTAGTCCAACCCCCACTCTGTCTGTGTTTATCTGTGCAATGTCACTGTCTGTATGTCCTCAGAAGGTCACTGCCATTGATGCAGCTCCTGTCAGGGTCACTCACGTTAGGCAAACATTGGCTCCTGAACTGAACTGGTTGCACAGAAGGATCCCACCTTTAACTTTTATCAGAAGAGATTTTTTTCACTTTTTAGAGGATGAAAAGTCTCTCTCCACTGTAGACAGAGCTCTCATAGGGAATAGGTCCTGTTAGAAGCTATAGAATGAAACTATAACAAATACTGAAACCAGATCCTCCCCGGGCATCACTGGAGATGAACCCAGTTTGGATTTGATGTCAAAATACAGATAGGGAGTATTTCTAGAGCAAACCAAACAGCAGAAACTGAGAAACAAAACTGCAAAAAGGAATAATCTTTATCATGAATTTCAGCTATCCTCTAAAGTAGCTATGGGTATAAAATATTAAATATATCCTGCACCTGATACCTAATTCCTTCCAGCTGGGCTGTGCAGAGGGCTGGACATCACAGCATGCTGCAATGCATGAGGCTTTATTTTAGTCCTAATTCTGCCTGTTCCGAGATTACAGCATTAACACCCAAATCTCACGGTGCAGCTCAAGGAGAAAACCAGAACGAGATTCCCCACGCTCTGTCCGTGGGGTGAGGAAAGCCCTGCGCTGGAGGAGGCAGCCAGGAGAGTTATTTTTCACCAGCCAGACAGTTTTGGAGAGGCCACCCACAGCCCTCAGGACACTTGGCCAGGCAGGGAGGACTCGCAGGGAGGGGAGGTGGCCGTGGGGGTGGCAGCCCCGCGCAGGGAGCTCCCCCGGGGCCGGCACGGCCCGCGGCTATTGCCGGCGGTCACATGCGGCAGGCGGGGAGGGGAAGCGCTGAATAACTGAGGAGCTGCAGCGCCCTCCTCCCTTCCTCCCTCCCTCCCTCCCTCCCTCCCTCCCTCCATCCCT
>VYZP01041131.1:39694-65921 GCA_013400635.1 Hypocryptadius cinnamomeus
TGTGGCCGCGGCTCCGGGCGGGCGCTGTCCGCGGTGCTGAAGCCCCGACGGGGCGGCCCCGGCCCCGCCGCGACCCCGCAGACTGGCCCCGGTTCCGGCTCCGTCCTCCCCCCGGCGCCTGCAAAACTCCCTGCGACTTGGAGGCCGGTGATGGAGTTGGCTTCCTCTTTACGTCACCCCGAGTCGGTGCTGTTTGTTGATTCCGCACGGGTATTTTGGAGCTGCCTGGCAGCAGCCGGGCCCGGCGAGGTGTGCTCCAGCAGCACTGTTCAAAAGCCTCGTCTCCGCTCTCACAGCTGCTCTGCAGCCCGGGTGTTGTGGCCTATTAAATGATAGTTTCTACTGATGGACTCGGTGCCCTCCTGGTGCAGGCTGTGCCGTGTGCTCTAACGCAGGGTTTCTGGAAGCTGCACCTCTGGAGAGGATGGGAAGCCCTGTCTGGCCGACCCCAGAGAAGATTTCTGTCTCAAAAGAGCCATGTCTGATTTAGTCTAGTGTATTAAGTGATTAATTCTCCCAGTGTCTCTGAGTAGCAGGCAAATAGATTTTAGCATGCCAAGGCATTTGTTTAACGGCCCAAAAACTGTCATGAGACTGAAAGTCTGATTGCTAAATATATTTACATGTGTTTGTTTTAGTGGTACACATTGCTAAGGCATGTGGCTTAGCAGAGTTGAAAAACATATTGTAAATAAACAAAAACCCTCAAACAAGCCAAAAACAACACTAAAGAGAAAAGTTACCTAGATTAAATTCAGCATCTGTTCTCGAAATGTACTGCTCCATGGGGAATCTCTGTTGCAGGAGAACAGAAAATTAGGGGGTCTTGCAGAGGTCCAAGTTCTGATTTCCTGTTTTCATCTATTAAAGGGGGTAAAATTCTCCAGCAGAACAGTTACTGATGAGTAGTAAATAGTGTCAACAAGGAATCTTGGGTCCTCTTGACATGAACTCAAATGTGCAGTACGTATCTGAGAAGACAGCACAGATGCAATAGCTGTGATAAGACAAGTCATTGAACAAGAACAAGGGAAAAAAAGGCTTGTTTAGTTGCTCTTCAGTAAGTGGAGATGCAGGAAGGAAATTTTACCTCAGCCCTTGAAAACAGACTGCTAGAGTACAGCAGACATCAACAAAAATGACAACAAAATTGGAAGTAAGGGGAAAAAAAAGGAAAGAAAAGCCAAAATCTGTCAAGGACTGGAGAAAGACCCTTACAGAGGAGGAATTACAGCACCTGAGAATTCACTTCATTAAAAAGCAGGGAGGGAAGTGATGTGAATCCTTGAATCTATGAATCCTTGAATATAAGAGCCTCTACAGAAAGAAATTACCAGGCACTGAGTTATTCCCCTGTCTGCCAAAGAGAGGCACAACGTGAGCTGGTGCCGAGATGCTAAAGCTAAAACATTCCAATTTAAGGGAGGGATCACATTTCTGAACAGAGGAGTGCTGATGACCTGATGAAGGAGCCATCAGAAAATGTGCTGGATTCTCCATCTGTTTGTGTCGAGGTTTGATGTCCTCCCAAAACATGCAACTTAGCCAAAGCAAGGCACTGGGCTCCCTGCAGCAGTAATTGCCTGGAAACTGATGGCCTGAGACTCAGACAGAATTAACTCTGAGGACTTTATGGTACCTTTGATCCTTAATTCCCCAAATAAGGCACAGAGATGTTACAACTTTAATTCCAGGTGCCCCAGCCACCCCTCTAGATAAGTACTACCCCCAGAGTGGGTGGGATTTTTAACCACATGCCAAGAGCAGAGCAAATAAGTGACCAAATTCTATTTTGAATCCTCCAATTTTCTAGCAGGTTTCATTAATTAACTCTCCCCCAAAAGAATATCTTTCTTTGTGCATGTTGCAGTAAAGGAAAGCATTTTAAGACATAAATCATTCTCCTCAGGGAGTTATTCATGACTCTCAAGTCAAGACATATCCTTCTCTAATTTTTTTTGGATTATACAAAAATGATGAAAATTTATTCTTTGTGTAACTTCAGAGTCTCAGATGGGATCGTATCAGGAAGGATTCCAGCCAAAATCATTTTAAAGGATATATTTGTAGGCTGACTTGACACTACTTCCTTCTGAAGACAGTCTGTTTTCTCAGTTCTGAAATCACGCACATATAATAAAATTTCTTCCATGTTCTCTTAAAGGCAACAGGAAATTTTCTAGAAAATTCAATGAGAATAGAAAAACCTCCTACTAGCTAAATTAATGTTTTTTCTCTGAAGCCCTGCAACATTCAAGCAAATAGGATGGCAAGAACTTACACAAACGTAAACACAATCCTGGGCTCTTCATGAAGCCAAGCAAAAAAAGAGGATAACAGAGCAGTCTGTAACTGATTTCTTAGTCCCCAAATAATCAAAACTTTGCTTTCTGAGCACCTGAGCTATTAAAATCATCATTATGTTTCAGCAACATATTGTTGTTTGGATTATTAAGACATTTTAAAAACAAGAAGGTAAAAACTAAGCAAATACTTCTTCAGCTGTGGGTAGCAGTGGGATCTGTATATGACACAAAAACAACATTAGCAGGGGGGCAGAATGTATGACTCTCACATTAATAAAAAAAAAATTAAACCCCCCAATCACTCCCAGATTTGTGCCCTCTATAATACATAAAGCCATGGTTGGGTCTGAGCTTGTCAGTCTGTGAGAGACAGATCTAGGTATGAAAAGTACCCAGATCCCAGAAAGACAGCAGGCAATTTTCAGCTACTTCCTATGGATATGAAAACCTGGCCAGAGTCTCACCTTAGTCCAGGGTGAGTCTGCTGAACTCATTAAACCACCCACGTGTAAATGGGAGCAGACTCAGATCCACAGAGAGTCCTAAGACATTTTTCATTTACAAGGAATTAGACATAGCTAAGCTGTGGTTGTCAACGGCAAAATGCCAAAACTGAAAGAACTGGAAACTGTAGTTTTTCTCTTGTATATCGAGAAAAATTCTCTTGAGTTTGCTTGGCTTATTGAATAGCAACCCTGCTTCCAGACTCTGCAGTCATCTTCAGGGGACTGGCTGCTCTGGCCAGCATTTATGCTCCCACCACAGCCCATCCCCTGCTGTTACCAGGCTGGAACATCTCTAAGAGAAAACAATTTTTTCCCACAATAAAACTGTCAGAGCGGAGCCCAGGCACTTATGAAACAAAGCCAGTGAGGTGGAGCCACACAGCACATGACTCCATTGTTTCTGTTCCTCTGCACAGTCACTGTATCCATAATTCATTGAAAGTCATGATACCATAAATTAAATCCACCTGGCAGGTGAACAGAAGAAGAGCTTTTGCAGCACATGTGTTTCCAGCACCACATCCTGATTCTGAGAGGACAGGATCAAAGTGGCTTGCTGCTTACAAGGAAATGGGTTTCTGCTGCCATGCTACAACTGCCTATGAGTGTATCTGTGTCAAAACTTTAGTAAAAATCTGTAAAACCACACATGGGCTCAGGGCAACCCCTCTCAGCAGCCATTGGCTTTTGTTTATTGGTGACCATGACCTCAGTTGGTGGTTTGGTCCATTCCTCCTTCTCATCCTCAGCTCCCTGAGTGTGGGCTGAGTCTTCCTCAGCAAAGTTTTTTAAAACTGAGGACGGAGACACCCCTTTGTGCACCACTTGCACACCTGGGCACATTCCACCTGCAGTAGCACAATTAAAACTCAGATTTTAACATGTGCCTGAGCATCACTGAACCAGGTCTTAATGATGGACCTGTTGTGCTAGATGAGCCACTGCCCCGTGGTGCTCAGCAATGCCAGGGTATCTCCAGGCAGGACTTGGGCACCCTGGTGTGGTAGTGAAGGAAACATCTGCCTCTCCTGACTGTCCTTCCCTCCAAGGTGGGAACAGGCAGGAAGCTCTGGGCACAGGTCTCACGCCATTCCAGCCCTGGAGTGACGCGCTCGGGAAGCATCTGGAATCTCCAGAGCCTTGTCTAAGATACCTGGGCACCAGCAGGTGTGTTCCACTCATTAAACAACTGACTGGGAAGCAACAGGGACTGGGAGATGTGCAATTAATAACCAGGGTCGCCAGCTCTGCTCGGAGGAAATTAAGACAGAAAGAAGCAATATGTCCTTTGGCTGGGAGCTCTGGCACAAACAGCAGCTACAGCAGCAACATTCCAGCAGCTCCTCTCTCACTCGTGTGCAGGCACAGCAGTGGAATTGTGCTTGCCAGGCAGGGCAGCACATCGTGGGGACACTCTACTGACTGTAGCTGGGAGACAAAAGCCTCAGGGAAAGAGGTTGGGTTTGGGGTCTTGCTGCCAAGGGAGGCTAAGAGCAAGGAGGCAATTAGCTGCTTTAAATTGGGGTAATCATGTTGGCTCACACTGATTCCCTTGCTACAAAAAGACATCTCCAGGCAGTGCGTGTGCATAGCTCAGGAATATTATCATACTCTAACTATTATGCTATTACCACTTTTAAGAACACATAATTCTTCATTTAATTCTGCTTCTCTAGTACCATCCTAGAGACTGATTTAGTGCTAGTCTGCAGTAAGTTTGTAACTCACTGGGAAAAAAGCCCTCCTGCTACAGCACCAGGTATTACTCACATTACACATCACTTAGGTGTTGCAGTGCCTTTGCCTGACTGATGGTGATAAATGACTAAACACATGAACTCCATTCTAAATCATCATCTTTGATCCACTTGTGATCACATTACTCATATAATCAGTTGTGCTGAAATGGAGCAGAATTACTCATGTAAGGCAAGGGGTTTTTGTCCTAGTGAATAAAAAGAATAAGCAGCAAAATGTAATAAAATCAGCAGGAGCTGCTATTCACTTCCTTGGAGGTGCACTGAACCTACCTCAGGCTTCTGTTGAGGAATTTAGAGATACAGGTTACAACCAGCCAAATTCCCCCCAGCTCAAGGCTCCTATTTGCATATGCAAAAACCTCCCATTGATTTGCATATGCTACTACTGCTTCTTCTGGAACCTTTAGTAGGCTAGGGATTGAAAAATGTGTTTTTCCAGCATCTTCTGAGGAAAGCAGTTGTTTGAGATCCTCTCCTGCGTTAATTAGCTGATAGCCAAAATAGTGGAAGTGGGGCAGTGAGGCATAATCAATTACACTTGTATAACTGCTGATGGAACATGATAGGTAATTAATGAGACCATGTGCACACACAAAAGATAAATGCATTTGAAACTCGGCAAGAGCGAGTAATGGTGTTTGTAAGTTTGATGTGCTTACTGTGTAAAAGGCCAGTTCAGACTCCCACTGAATTATTACAGAAAGGTGGAAAGACTGCTGGTGAGAGTCAGCATTGAGAGAAAAAAGCCCAGCAGTTTCTTACTAGGGAATAAAGGAATCTCTATAAAACCAGCAATCTTCAAAATAAAACTAGAGGTTTAAAAACAGTGGATTTTCAGATGCTGTATTTGATATACAGGGGATTTTTTTTCCTTGTTTGGATGACAAAGCGTTAGTGTTAAATCAGTTCTTTACTGAAAGATTTGTGTTTTCGTCACTGGGTTCAAAATGCTACCCAGAAATGAAATAAGTTGTCATAATGATGTATCAGCCAGACTCTTGCAAGAGTAAAAATCCATTTTGTTTAGAGAGCCTCACACATTAATAAATAACCCATTCCATGAATTATGTCAAATGAAAAAAGCTCTCCTGTCTGGCCTGCAGCAAACCATAATGACTTTCATTCTGAGATGTAAAAGTATGGATCCACTGAGGAAAGAAAGAGAAAACACAGCCCAGTAATTACAGAGATTTCCTCTTGTGTGTTATTAAAGCAAGGACAGTTTTTAAAGGAGTATAATTCTAGAACAAACTGTCTGGTAGCCCAGGTCTAGAGTTTCAGTGATACAAAGGCAGCTGTTGTCCACTCTCACTGTGAGATTTGGTACAGAAAAGGTGTTATCTCATCAAAGTGGTAATTAGTGGAAGTACAACCTACTACCTAAAACCAGGGAAAAGCTCAGAGTCACAAAGCCAAGGCTGCAGCCATCCCACTGATGCTGCTGGCAGTGGTGCTGTCAGAGGAATCTACACCCAGCATTGCAAATGGGCAACTCACTACATTCCAGAAAAATCAGATGATGCTTCTCTTGTGACAGCTCAGGGTCTGGAATTGCTACTCCCAAAACCCAAGGCTGCAGAAGGATGTGCCAGCGTATTTGCAAGGCCAGGCTGGATGGAGCCCTGGGCAGTCTGGTCTAGTGGAACCTGGCCCTGCACATGGCAGGTTGGGTTGGAATGAGGAGATCTTTAGGATTCTGTCCAACCCAAACCATTCTATGAATCTATGAGTCTGTGTGAGGCAAATCTGCATTCCTGGGCAGATTTAAGCACCCCTCCCATGGTGTTTAAAATGCCTGAACCTCAGTGCATTGGTCACTGAAACCCTGAGCACCCAGACCTGTGAACCCAAATTTCCTTTAGGAGTTTCATTGTTTTACATCACTGCAGTTTGTGACTGCAGAAAGGGGGAGGGTGTGCTCGAAGAACTGGTATCAATATCTGCACTTGGAATGCAAAATCACACAGTACCACAAATGAGCATTTGAAAGTGCACAGAGCCTCTAGGGTCCTTCTGCAGACGAGCACGTGCAGGTACAAAACAAATATTGGCTTCAACAAGGCATGTCTAAGGGACAGTTAATCATTTTTAGCATTGTTTCTCATCTGCTTCCGTAGAAAACCCAAATAGATTAACCACCACACACTTCTTTAAGGCAGTGAATTTCTCCATTTTACTGGTGGAGCAACAAATTTTACTCATTTCTTGTGGTTTCACTAGTCTCCTAGAGGGAGCCTGTCAGAACAGCTCCAAGGTGTTCCTGGTTCCCCACCTCCTGCTCAGCTCACCCACCAACTGATTTGCCATTTTCCTGCCTTGTTGCAGGTTTTAAGGCTTTTACCTTCTTACCTTCCCACCTCAAGACAACAGTAACAAATGAGATCTTTTTTGCAAATGTGCAAATTGATTATACCTCTTACTCTGTAGGTCTTTTTTTTTTTTTTTTTTTTGCCTCTGGTGGTTAAATAGCTTTGTTGCAAACCCAAACAGAGCACTTCATGCATATTGCATTATTTCAGCTTGGCACGCACAGACTCCTGTATCTGTCAACCCTGCATCCATTCCTACACTATTTTGCACCGTGGGAATGATTGGTAGCCACGCAAAAAGGGCAGAAAAAAAGTGGAAAACCAAAATGCCAGACATCAGACTGGGGCAGGTGGTTTTACCAAGGGGAGGGATGTGCCTGCAAGGATGTGCATGAGCATCTCCAAAAGGAATGTTTCAGCTTCCATCCCATTCAGGCTGTAGGAACTGTAGGTGCTCCACGTGCATCCAGCCCCTAGGAAAAAGGAAAATACTGCTCCTTTCAGTGCCAGAGCTGTTTCTCACTAGCCTGCTGCTCCAGAGGACCCCAAGGGAACCTGGACCAGCTGCTTGTGAAGTTGGCATGTAATTAACCCTGGCAAAGTTTAGAACAGCTCAATATCAAGGGATCTGCTGGCCTTCCCTGTGGCACGCTCCAATTTCACCTCTGAATGAGTCACCTCATCTCCCACCTCATCCAGGCAGGAAGATGAGCCCTCAGCTACCAAAACCTTCTCATTGCTCACCTGCATGGGCACAGATCAGTACTCAAATATTGATTTGCTATTTACTTAGGAAAAGGGAAACACCAGCTGCAAGACCCATCCTTCCCTCTGCCTTTTCCCTGATTATCCAGGCAGTCCAGTCTCTCCCCAGCAAGGACAGCAGCTAAACCATCACACTGTATCCCCTTGAAGGCTGGGAAGAGGGAGAAAAGGTGATCTCTGTGTACATGCTAATTATATCACTGGATTACATTTACGTACTTTTAATACTTGCACTATAGACTAGAATACAAAGTTTAGGAATTCCTGGGGGCTGCCTCTGGGTGCATGGCACTCTTGCCTTATGCCTTTAGTCAAAAATAAACTTTTCCTCATTTATTTTGCTTATTTGTCAAAAAAAGATGATGATGTTTAGCCATCTTACAGCAGTGCTAACACTGCCAAAGCACTCAGTGTAACCTTGATGAAAGCACCATAGAAAAGTGCTGTTCAGCCTCTTCTCTTCCATTTTTCCACGAAGACACACAGAAAACATCCCAATTTTTTCAGTTGATGCACAGAGAAAGCTGGTCTTAAACCTGAAGTGTTATCAGTGGTTTAATTTAGCAACTACTGTAGTTTAAATTAACCACAGCTCCACTTGAACTGCTCAAGCAGAGTTAAAAATGGAAAGATTAAAAATAAGAAAAGCCCAAAAATTACCAGCAAAGGCACAAGGCCAGATTGCTGAAGCTGGACCCACGTGAGCGGCGTCAGGACCAGCCCTCGCTCTCGGCTCTGTGCCTGCCTTTTAAATCGCTTTTAGGAGGGCTGGTGATGGAGACAGAGCCAGCTTTTACAGTGGCAGCCCAGCTGGGGATCAGCACTGTAAAAACAAGCACATAAAGCTCCAAATCGAATCGCACTGGTAATGAAAACATTTCGGGGCCGCGCACCCCTGCGCTCGGAGCTGCTGCCCGGCTGACGTCAGCCTCTCCCTGCTGGAGGAGCTGGGATGAAATTCAGCCCCTGAGCCTCTCCAGACAAACCCGCCCCACCGTTACCCAGCTCACGATTAAAGGGGCAGCAGGGAGGGCAGCCTAGCACGTTTGCTCCTTTTTTTCTTGTTCTTTTTCTGGGATTGCAGCGGGGTTTGCTGCCAGGAGATGCCTTTTCCATCATCTTGAGCTACCTCGAGCATCCCTCTGAGCCTTTGGGGCTCTGTTTGCCCGGGGGTGATGTTGGCACACAGTCCCTACTGGAGCACAGAGCGGGTCTGAGGGCTGATGCTCCTGCACCATAAACACCAGAATTGATATTCCTGGGGTCCACAGCAGGCACTGCCTTGGGGGTTCATAGGAACCTGCTTCAATCACAGATTTCTGAAGCACAGCTCCCCTGGGCAAGGAGAAAGGGACTTTCCCCCTAAAAACTTCTGCAGCAAACTGGGCACTGGTGTTCTGCAGCCCAGGGCCAGATCCATGCTATTCCAGCTGCTGGAGGCATCAGCAATCTTTCCTCTGCAGTAATTACTCTGTGAGCCATGGAAAACCAGGGAAAACCCAACCTTTTCCTCTTAATGAGTGCCCCTGCCTGGCTTTCCATCAATACAACAACAGGAGCTCTCTTTGTTCCATTTGCCACCATCGATATTCTGTTCCTTGTTGCATTCCCAGCAGATTTTAACAGACATCTTTGCTCATGAATACCCCTACAGACTTCTGGACAGAGGGGAGTCATTAACAGAAAATCAAAAGCCATCCCAAGGCACAGGTGTGGTTTGGGGACAATTTTCTAGAGAAGCTGGAGCTATGGGAGGTGATGACGATGGGAGATGCTGGGGGGGCACTGTGCTGCATCTCCCCAGCAGAACGAGTTTTATACGAGGAATAATTCAGCATCAACCCAGACACTAAGGAAGATCCATGCCTGTAAACACCTATGTCTCTCCTTCTGGCTTGATTGCAGTTTTTAGGTAATTTACCCTGATGAAGAGGAGTGTTTTGGTACAAACAGTGGTGCTGACAAGCACATGGTGGCAGCAGCAAGTGCCAGCCAGCAAGGAAAACCAACCCCAGCAGCCTGATGGTGGAAAGCTGAGCAGCTCCAAAACCCAGCTGCAACTTGTCCCCTGTGACCCACAGCTCCCTTCATCTTCCTGGGTTTATGGTGAGGAGATTAAAAAAACCAAAACAAAACAAGTAAAATTTCCTTTTACTTCCCACTGTCTGCTTCTAGACAGGCAGGGTTTGTGGAGCAGAGCAGAAGTGAGCTGCCCCATGGAGGTGGTTGCCATCCATGACATATTTTCTCCTGGTTTCAAATGCAGAGAAAAGATGGTTTTCAAGCTATATAGCAGCAATATGCTGGTCTTGCTTAAACATCTGGAATAGTTTTGAATGACTGCTTTAATTGAGCATAGCAGCAATTAGAGAATTATTTCATTTCAGAGGTTTTGAAAGGGTTTTTCTTTTTCCTTGATGACTTATAGGAGAAGACTAAACCCCATGAATTGCAGGGCTCTGTTGGGCTGTCATGCAGGAGGACCTGGCCACAGCCCAGGCCCAGGCAGCTGGAACAGCTCAGCAGCCTAAATCTGGGTGCATCACTAATCCACCAGCCAGTTCCTGCTTTAAATTTAAACCATTTAAAATATTTAAGGGCTGTTTCCATCATTTTAGCAGTTAAGATTATTCCAGGACAAGACTGCCCTGTCTTCTCTTGGGGTTCTTTGAGATGCTGGTGAGAAAGTAATTTCTATGCCATGATGTGGCTGGAGAGTGGACTGGGCTGTCCAAATCAGTCATCTCTCTTCAGGTTGAGGAATTCACTAATTGGATGTGAATTCCTCCATTAAGGAGCATATGCCACCCTTCCCAAAGCCTTCATCAGACACCCAGAGACACGATGATGAAAAACTGGGGTCCCAATCCCCCTTAAAACACAGGACAGGTCTTCCCATGCCAGAGCATGACCTGGTGATGGCACCAAGGACCAGCCTGAAGCTTTGGTGCCTTCATCCCACACCATCCTACCTCTTCTGAAGACCCAGCTACTTCACTATTTTAATTCAATTTAATGCAAACCCTAGCACAGAAATCCAAGTATTTCAAACTCAACTAAGAGAAGCCACAAAGCTCAATAAAAATAATTAAATAAAGGACGGAAAGTGGGAAGCACAGTAAGACTTTTTCCAGCCCACCTCTTTTCCAGCCCACACTCCAGAGGTACCATGCTTTGGATAAAGGGATTAATTTTGGGTGGTTTTTCTTAGAGTTGCTTTTTTTCCATATGGCTAAAACACAATCCTGGCAAAGCAGAGCCACTGTGGAGAGGCCAGGACAGGAGCATGTTGCCCTGAGGAGAGAAGGAGGCTCAGAGGAGACCTTATTGATCTCTACAACTGAAAGGATGTTGGAACCAGGTGGGAGTTCCAACCCAGTCTCTTCTCCCAAGTAACAAGCGACAGGACGAGAGCACATGATCTCAGGTTGTGCCAGGGGAGATTTAGATTGGATATTATGAAAAATTTATTCATGGAAAGGGATGTCAAGCACAGGAACACACTGCCCAGGGAATTGGTGGAGCTGCCACCCTCCAATTCCCTCTTGGGGAATCCCTCCCTCCCCTTGGGGGGATTTAACAGAGGCAGAGATTTGGCACTTGGGAACGTGGGTTAATGGTGGGAGTTGATAATCTCAGAGTTCTTCTCAAAGCTAAACAATTCCATATTTATTCCATGAGAACAGGTCTGTTTCATCCTGGCTGGTGCAGACCTGCTGAGCTCTGGCTCAGCTGCCTTCTTCCAACAAAAACCTTCCTTAAAGCCAGAAAGCAAAACCTCACCTGTGAGCCAGCCCATCCCACAACCAGCTGACTCCTTGAGCAACCCAAAAGCCAAACCCAGGTTTTATTCTCAACCCAAAGTTCCACATTTGCTCAGTAACAATTTCTCATTATTATTCCTAGCTAGAGCATGCAGCCTTTCAACCTGTGGTTGCTCGAGGTAAAAAATCAGCACAATTTGAACAGTGGTCAACCAAAACATGAAATGAATGCTGTGTTTCATTTAATAAACTTCAGTAACACAAGGCTGCCTTGTGGACACAATGTAATTTGTTTTGGATGTAAGGATGGAAAAAAATAAGTGTTTTTTCTTCAAGGCAATTAAAATAAAAGAATATTTCTGTATTGACAGGAGAGAAGCTGCCCGGTAAAAATTCATATTTGATAAACTATTTTTCCTGTTCCCTTGTATTAGCTTGCAGCTTGTCAATTATTCTTTGCTCAAAGTCAAGAAGTCATTATGTGTCACCTGGAAGTCCCTGCTGCTGGTACTATGAGAACCACACAGTTTGCTGAAGAACAGCAGAAAGGGAAGAAAGGAGGAAGGGAGGAATGGCAGTTGCTGAATTGTTCTTGAAAATAGGACTGGGGATTAAAAAAGCACAGAGAAAGAGAAAACCAAGATAAGGCCATGATTTTTGAGACAATCCTAGAGCACGTGGGTTCAGGCAAGATAATTTAAAAGTATTTAAAATGGCTGCAGCTGGCCATGCTGTCAGTCACTCACTCCCCAGTGGCCAGTGGAGCCCACACTGCTCCTGCTGAGCTTCTCTTCCCAGTTTGCCTTAACTACAGGCTTGGAGTCACACTCTGTCCACACCAGGGCCCAGTGTGCCTTGGTGGCCACCAGCACCTCACAGTTACATGTACCCATCAACACTTTTGTCAGCAATTAAGCCACGTAATGAGAATTTGGAGGAAATCAGGTTCCTGCTGTTTGTAGCACTGTAGTAATGACTGAGGCTAAACCCATGTGAACACAAAGGAGGGCAGTGCATCGCTGTTGTACAAAACAACTGAGGGTGTTGTACAAAACAGCTGAGGGTGGAGAAAAGAGATTTCTCCACAGCAGCAGCAGCATTGGTCAAAGCAAATCTCTGCCAGCACCAGAGCCCAGCAAAAACCAACTTAGGGCGCCCTTTTGACTCTTTCTTTTTCCTGCTGTTTCAGTCAAAAACTCTGTTCCCCTCTCTTGCAGGGCTGCCAGCGCAGGATGGAGACGCAGCCACAGCCCTGAGTGGGTGCTGCTGACCCTGTCTGTGGCCCAGCTTTGCCCAGCCCAGCACCATGAGTGGCTTCCTCTCCCGGCTGGACCCGCGGCGGGTGCCCTGGGGGGCGGCGGGCCATGCCCTGCGCGCCCGCGTCCTGCGCACCAAGCCCGTGGAGTCCATGCTGGAGGGCAGCGGGGCCGCGGCCACCCAGGGCGCCCGGCTGGCCAAGGTCCTCACCACGCTCGACCTCATCTCCCTGGGGGTCGGCAGCTGCGTGGGCACTGGCATGTACGTGGTGTCCGGCCTGGTGGCCAAGGAGATGGCGGGGCCCGGGGTCATCGTGTCCTTCATCATCGCCGCCGTCGCATCCATCTTGTCAGGTGAGGTTTTGGGTTTTTTGGGTAATGAGCCACGTCTTGCATCCTCTCCGTTCATGGGTGGACACCTACCCAACATCACAAGCTACAAGGAGGTAGCACCCTCCCAGCCAACTCAAAGCCATTTCCCACAGGTCTCACACAGCTCATGGGGTGTGCTGTCCCTCGTTGCCAAAATATCAGACCGAACCTTGTACCGGGAAGCAGCAGCCAAGCACGATTATCCTGATCAGCTGCTGATGGCTTCTACAAGAATGGAGCCTGTGGGCAATATTTTTTGAGATATTTGAGAGTTTTGCAGAGCGTGTCCTAGGCCGAGAGTGTGGCCAAGCCACAGCACTGGAGAGAGAGCTTGTAGGAAACTCAGTTCCAACAGGAAGGATGTCAGTGGCTTGGGCAGTACCAGGTCCAGCTTCTTTTGTTGACATGGCTAACAGTTAAAAAATTACTCAATTAGTTCTGGAGTTGATTTCATTGGCTCCCATTCATGCAGGGCCAGTCTTTGAATTTCCAAACAAAAAAAAAGTACAACAAACAAATGTGCAGGGAGAGAGAAATGATGTATTTTAGTGAAAACACGGTGGATTCTGTCTCCTCCGTAGGAACCCAGCTGAGCATATGGCTCAAGCTGCAGTTTCTCCATGAAGCCAGTACTGCTGGCATTTGTCCTTTCCAGATCAGTGCTAACACAATGATGTGATGTTCCTGCTCTCTCTGCTCAGAGGACTTTGCATGCTGTGTCAGTCTGGTATCCAGCTTTTGTCTGTGGGTTGGATAAAGATACCTGAGCAAATGGCAAAGGGCTTTGATAGAAGGCAGGAAGAGCCAACACAGCAAAGTGACCCAGATCAGCTTTTCAAAACTCTGGATTTTTGTCATGAGAGGTGGAAGCATATCATGGTCTTTCTCTGGAGTTTGCAGTGCTGCTCCAAAGTGAGTGGGAGTTTGAACCCCTGATGTCTCTGCAGCCCAGAGGCACAACCCTGGCACAGCCCGGGGATAATCCTCAGGCTCTCTCCAAAGCCCACAACAAGAGCTGAGAGCTTGCACTGAGATCCAATGCTTATCTGGGTGCCCAACACAACAAATGAACCAAAATGCTTGTTTTTTATCCAAGGCAGTAGATAGCATCAGTGTCTCTCCTTTCCCACTGCCTGCTTTCTCTTCTCTTCAAAAGGTTTTGTTGGCCGTGATGCAAACCAAGAGCAAAGGGAGTTTGGGTGGGTCTCTGCTAACAAAAACACACTGTTCTCCAGAAGGGGTTTTTTCACCCCAGACATGAGCCTTGCCCCGCAGCAGGAGCTCCTGCCGCCTTCACCCACAGGAGCCTGCGCCGCTTCCCGCTCTGCTTTCATCTCCCCTTGCTTTTGTAGCCCTGGGAAAGTGTTTTGTGAGGGATGCAGTGTTTTGATAGTCTCCTTGGCTGCTTCCTCACTTCATCGTTAACGCTGCTGTTGTTTGTAACAGCAACACTTTTTTGGCAAGCAAAACCAAGTAAGAATTCAGGAGCTGGACGGGCTGTTAGACTCCTTGGAGATGTGATTTCAGCTTTCCCATCATGGTCACGCCTGGTATGCCAGGCACTGAGTTTGGGCAAGTGTGCACAAACAGATTTTAAGGAACTTTTGCTTTGTCCGTCACAGATCACTAAGTCAAACCCCACTACTTGCAGAAGTGAGCCCAGAAGGGTTTTGGATTTTAAAAAACGCCAAAAACAGACAAACCCAAACTATCCAGGTCATATGGCTTCCCAGGGAGACAGCCATAGGGAAGCCCTGCCATTGGGAAGCCTCTTTGCACTATTAAGCCTGCTTTCAGAAAGGGACTTTTCCAATTTCATCTACTCCACAAATTCCACTTATGCCTTCCATAGTTTTAAGCAACACATACCTCATCAGGGTACTTATAAACACACTATAATTGATTGAACTGATAAATTAAATCAATCTCTTCTGTTCTCTCACTAGAAGGCTTTTCATTCATCTCTCAAGTAGTAATGCTTGCCCAGCTTCCCTCCACAAAGCCCCCAATGCACTTCAGGCTCCTGCCATCAGCTGTGACCACCAGTATTCCCCACTTTCATCCCTGTTTATCCAAAACCCCTCCTTAGCAAAAGTCAGCAGTCTGCATCTCACCCAGCCCCATCACCCTCTCCACAGCCTTTCCCACCAGCCATTTCTTATCCCTTTAGTGATCTTCTCTCCTAAAGCAATAACTTAGTTTGGAGCACAGTACCATGCTCTTACCTGACAGTGGTACAGGAACAGGATCAGCAGCAGCCAGGATGCACGATGGAACAGGGCAGAGCTGAGCATGTGCCTCAGGTGCTGCTGGCTGCAGGATGAGGGCTGGGCTGAGGGGCTGCAGCTGCCTGGGAGGAGCTGGAGAGGTGGGAGTCCTTGCTCTGTGGAAGCTTTCTGTATGGAGCTGCCTTTTATATATCAGCACATGGTGATCATGAAATGCAATGGACAGGCTCAGTGGCTTGATTAAAATAATGTGCTTCCTCAATAAGTTGGCTGCTCTTGGTTGATGAGAGATGGTCCCTCTGGACTTCTTGTGTGGTAACATGAATTATTTGGAGTTACCTCCAGAGCAGCTGAAAGGCCCCTCGCAGAAGTTATTTTTCACCTGAATCATCACTGCTGTCATGCCAGTGCCCTGTGGGATGTCTCATGGTTCCTGTGTAGCCTTGTGCCAAGTATCAGTGGCAGGGTCAGCAGCCACATCACGGCCAGCACACCAAAAGCATCTCTTCTTATGCCACCAGTTGTGCTGCCCAGTGGCTGCTCTGTGGGTGGGATCTTGGAAGGACCAAGACCACTCAGCTGTGTTTATGTTCTGCTGAACAATGTCAGTAACTGTATAATTACACAGTCACACCAATTGCACAAGGGTAGCAGATATTCAAGGAAAAGAAATGATCCTCTGTAGAATGCCTGCTCTTTCAAAAAAACACTGTGTTGTCTTGTTTTCTTCAGAAATTGCAAACATTCTTGACTGGGGGGAAGAAGATAAATCTGTCTCCAAACTAAACAGTTGTGACAGGGAGGATGTACCCAACCTCTCTCTGCAGTCCCAGAGCTGGGCTGGCTGTGCAGGAGCACTGGGAGAGCTGCATTCCTCTGGATACAGGGGAACAAGGTGCTGAATAGCTTGAACTGCCAAGGAGTAACTGAGTAACAGTTTTATTGTGCAGCTAGATTGTTAAAAAATAAATTAATAAAAATAATAAAAATAATAAAAATATTAATAATAACAACATTAGTAATAATACAGTGCAAATGCAGCAGACATTAGTATATATTATATATATGTTTGTGTGTAATACATGCTGACACCTAATGCTGATATTCTCAACCTATTGCCGTACCCAGTCCCTAGTGAAAAACAGCTCTTCTATTCTGGGATCCAAGTAGAATAATCAAAAACTCCAACATTTTATACATATTCATTTCTTTGCTTTAGCATTATCGTTGTGTATTGATAACCATCCTCTTCAATCATTATCTTGTCGTTGGCTAAAACGAGAGCTGCCTACAAGAAAGAGTATATATATTTTATTTTTTTTTAAGGCCATCAAAGAGGGAAACTAGATACTTGTCTCTGTTAGAGCACCAGTTTCATAAATCATTCAGGCCTGTAGTTATCTGTGAATGCCGTACCTTTGCCAAGTGCATGCATTTTTCATCAGCTTTGAATAATGACGGTCGGTAGGGCTGGATGGATGATGGAAACCTCTTGTGGCTCCTGTTGGGCTGCTTTACAGAAATCAAGTTTTGAAGAGTCCCATTGCAAAGCAACCCACATTCAAGTTAAGCAGTGAATGGAATATAAAAATCCTCCAAAAGCAAGAAAACAAGTGCCACCAAATTCAGCTTAAGAGATTCAACAGCTCTGTGTTTGTACAGTGTAAAAACAGCACTTAAGGAAGAGCAGCCACCTCATAACATTTTTATAAATTATTCATTCCCCTCTCTGTACTAAACTGATTGCAAATTTGAAGCAATTATTATCTTCTAAATGGAGAATATCGGTTGATAGAGAGCTCAATAATTACTATGTGTTTACTCAATGGTAGTAACAGCCTTAACCAATTCACCCACATGAACTTTACTGGGGTCTTTGGGGCAGGGGCCTAATCAGTGTTAAACATGCAGGACACCCTTCCAGCACTTGTCCTGAATAACATTTAGGGAATTTGAGACTAAGTACATCCATTCATTTAAAAAAAAAAGCTAATGGTTGTTTTAATATATCAACGTATCAGGGTCAGGTTTTTATTAAAAATTATCTTGACATAGTAAACGCACAAGGAGTTCAAAAGCTATTGAAGTCTGATGAATTTTCCTCCCAAATGTTTACAGTTAAATAGTTCTTTTTGCTTTTCTTTTCTTCTTCTGCACAGTTAGTTTTGCAAATATTCTTTAGAAGACTTAAATATAATATTTTTTAAGTGTTAAAATAAGTTATGTTATCTATGTAACACATCTTCAAACTCCTCTTGCCTGGGTATGAACAAAAGCAGGGATGATCAGGACAGTGCTCATGCCTGGATCTGCAGAGCAATAATGCAGAATGAGTGTTTGGAAATTGGAAGTTTGGGGCAGAGAGAGGTGTAGCCTTCTGTGAGCCCTCCTGTGGCATCTTCCTCTGGGATGAGACTATGCAGCACTGGTCCAGGACCCCATGTAAACATCTGGCTGGTTTGAACTGTGTCTTCTCAAAAAGAAAATATTTCCTAGTGGAAATATTTCTGGTTTTTAAGCCAAGAAACAGGAGAAGGAGGGTCACCCTGCGATGTCTCTGTCTTCCTGATGTTGTCTGCACTCCTGACACCTCCTAGCACCGCCGGGAAGGTGGCACCAAGACAGTTTTACTTTTTCCATTTCCCTTTTCCCTTTCACCTCTTCCTGCTTTTCCAAACAGGCGTTTGCTACGCCGAGTTCGGCGTGCGGGTCCCCAAGACCACGGGCTCTGCCTACACCTACAGCTACGTGACCGTGGGCGAGTTCGTGGCGTTCTTCATCGGCTGGAACCTCATCCTGGAGTACCTGATCGGGACGGCCGCGGGTGCCAGCGCCCTCAGCAGCATGTTTGACTCGCTGGCCAACCACACCATCAGCCGCTGGATGATCAGCAGCGTGGGCACGCTCAACGGCCTGGGTGCGTCCTGCTGGGCAGGGGTGTTGGTGATGTTTGTGTGGGTCAAGCAAAGAGATGAATCTGACTCCAATGTTTCTTAGAAGGCTGATTTATTATATTATCATATTGTATTATATTAAAAGAAATTGTACACTAAAGCCATACTAAGCTATAGAGAAAGGATACATCAGAAAGCTAGAAAAGAATGCCTAATGAAAACCTGTGACAGACCAGAGAGTCTGACACAGCTGGACTGGGATTGGTCATTAAGTAAGAACAATTCACATGGAACCAATCAAAGGTACACCTGCCACATTCCAAAGCAGCAAAACACAGGGAGAAGCGATCAGATAATATTGTTTTTCTTTTCCTCTGAGGCTTCTCATCTTTCCAGGAGAAGAAATCCTGGGTGAAGGGATTTATCATAAAATATCATGATGACACAAAGATACCTCCATTAATTCGGGCCTGAAAAGTAATTGGAAGCTCATCAGGAGTCAGACATGGATATTAGGCTTCATTCATTATTTACTGTCTGTCTGGCTCTGGTATTTTGCCTCAGCAGCCTGGCACACAGGCAGAATTGGAGGGGATGGGATATGGGATACTTTAAGCCCCTTTGGGATGAGCTGGAATTTAGAATACATGCACAGAAACAGTCGAATGTCAGAGGGTAAGGGCAGCACAGAAACCCTTCACCTGGTGCAAACACTCTGCTTGGTCCCCTTGAGGCACACGCAGAATTTCGTTAGAGAACACAAGCTGGTGTCTGCTGTACTGCCAGGGTCTGGGGGCTGTGCTGGTCCTGCATGACCAACAGTTCCAGCAACAGTCTATGAATCCTACCAGCAAGCAAACCAGCCAGCTGTCCTGTACCTGTATCATGAAAACTTCATGGCTGATTGATTTTTAATGAGTACTTGGCAGATACATGTTATGCAATTTGGGACAGAGCTATTGGTTTGCTGCTCTCCCCAAAGTCTGGACAGGGTCTTGAGACATCAAGATTTATCACCTTAATTAAACAACCTTAGCTAGTGGAGACATGGGCCTCTGGAGACCACTTTTGCAATGAGACCAAAGAGTTCTGCAAAACTTCAAGGTCTGAAAAGTGTTTAAAACTCCCCCCACAGAGTTCCTGGATATTCTGTGGGTGGAGAGTAGCACATCTCTTTTCTCTCACCTAGGGAAAGGAGAGGAGTCATACCCTGACCTTCTTGCTCTGGTCATTGCTGTCATTGTCACCATCATTGTGGCCATGGGGGTGAAGAACTCGGTGGGACTGAACAATGTGCTCAATGTCATTAACTTGGCAGTTTGGGTCTTCATCATGATCGCTGGTCTGTTCTACATCAAAAGTGACAACTGGGCTGAAGGGCAATTCCTGCCGTTCGGATGGCCAGGGGTAAGTCCTGGGAGCAGGGAGGGACACACAGCACCTAAGTGCTGCCACACACTCAGCCTTGCTCATGGTGTACACACCCCAATTCTGCTGCACCCTCCAGAACCCAGCCCTGCTAAATCCACCTGTGCTTTGGCCAGGGACCTCCAAATCCCAGGCATGCAGGCTTGGATCCAGACCTGCTCTTTCCACCAAACCCAAAGAGTACGGCAATGCTTTATCTCCTAACCCCTCTTAGCATAAACCCAGAACTTTTCCAAAATGTCCTTCTGCAGAGCCAAACTCCACATGGAAGTATCCCCAAGGAAATGCCACTAATTGCCAGGCAATGGAGCAAAATGCTGTGGCTATCTGAGACAGGGCACTCCAGAGAGCTGTCTCAGCCTCCACGGAGCGGGGAGATACTTTTGTTGGCTGGTTTTCAACAACAATGTTCTCAAGCATTTGTTTTGAGCACTTCATAATGCCACCTGCCAGTACTTATTTTATGGATGTTCCCTCAAAGCTTACTGAGAATTTGGACATATTTGGCTTTTTTAGCTTGCTTGCACTGGTTTTTATCCAAGGATGAACAGAGACTGAAAATATCTCAGCTGGCCTAAACCCAAGATAATTTCTCAGATTTACACTTCTCAACTCCATTGGGGTTTTGTGCAGAAAAATAAGCAAGAAAGTAAAGTAAATCACAAATCTTGGTTATTGAAAGGGTCCCAAACTGCCATACAGTCCCTGCACCTTCCTCCAGTAAATCAATACCTCTTTGCCAGAGAACAACAGTGAGGAGAAGAGTTCTGAAGCTTGCTTGAGAACAGAGGACATATTTACTTTTGGGTTGCAGTTGAGTTGTTATACCATACAGTACGAGTGAAAAAGAGAAAATAGAAAATACCTGTTTTGCTCCGATTCAATGCACCAAGTATCTCTTGGCATGAAAAAAAAAAGCAGTTTTAAAAGATAGATGCATACTCAAAACACAAAACAACTCAGTAGGGTGGTGTCATACTTTTCAGCTGGTGCATTGTCTCACAAGTTGTTTGTAAAAGTAAATCCACCACCAAGCACAAGTGTGAGATCCCCAACAGCATAGGGCATATTTTAGAAGGATAATTACAGACAGTCCCTGAAAGAGGTGAGTTTTACTGTGTGCAGTATCACTAGACAGCTGAGATGACAGAGGTGTGATGGACAGGTGGTACCCAGCAAGCTCCAAGAATTTCACAGCTCCAGATCAGCCAGGCAGTCTTCACCCTGCTCCAGCGTTCCTTTCCTATAAATGTCCTCGCTAATATTGTATATTTTAAAAAATCACATTAAAAAAAAAATAACCAAAGAGTACAAATAATTCCTCATCCAAGTGCTCCAATGTGTGCTCCTAACCTGTCTGCAGCTTCCAAGCAAAACAGAGGTTGTTTGGGAAGCGGCTCACATCTGACGGCTGCTGCTCTCTCCTGCTTCCTCTGCAAGCAGATCTTGCTGCCACATGAGACATCTTCCTAAGGCAGAACATGCAAACATGTTCCAGATCCCTACTCATAAAAATGGATTTGGGGTGGAGGATTGTTAAAGCAAACCTGAAACTGGTTGATTGTCTCCTCTGACACTGGCAGGATCTCCCAGTGTATTCAGGCACTGCAGGTTTGTGGGGTGAGCTGCAGATGCCTCCATGGCTCAGGGCACAGGTTGAAATCTTTTCCCCAGATCAGATTGATGGGTTAGGGGTGCTCCCAGTGTCAGTCCCCAGAGCTACATGTCACCCCCTGACCTGTGGCCGCTCCCCCTTTAGCTCAGACAAGGCACAACAGCGCTGCTCCTTTTTTGCTCAGCTCCCTCTCCCTGGCTGGGTGCTGGCCTCCCTCCTGGCACCCAGATGTTTGATCCTCCCCATAGGTGCTCAAGGGGGCTGCAACCTGTTTCTATGCCTTCATTGGCTTTGACATCATTGCTACCACGGGAGAGGAGGCGAAGAACCCCAACACCTCCATCCCCTATGCCATCACAGCCTCGCTCGTCACGTGCCTGACAGCTTATGTGTCGGTAAGTAGTCCCTGCACAGGTGTGAATGTACATAAATATGTATGTATGCATATAAATATATATATATGTACCATATGAGTCCTTCTGGGCACCTGCACAGTGCCTGCCAAGACTCCTCTCCGTTTGTCCCCAGGCTCCTGTCACCTGACAAGACCCCTCTGCCAGCTGCAGGGACGTGGTGGCAGGCAGTATTTTTCTCGTCCCTGTCCACAGCTATTTTTGCACCCAGGAGAGAAGCAAAGAAGAAGGAGCAGCAGCATTGCAGCATCCTTTCTCTGTGTTTCTGGGAAAAGCAGCACTGCCTCTGCTGGAGATATGGGAGAGGATCCAAGTGAGGGGAAGGATAGGCAGGGATGGCTGTGTTAGATTGCACTGGTCTGCACCCCAATAAAAGCATGCCTGTGCTCAGAGATTTTCCTTGCAAAAAGAGCAAAAATTATTTATGAAGGAAAAAAACCACCATTCTGGTCATTTCAAAAATCTCACCTCTCCTGCATGAGAGTGGGGTTCTCATGAAAACAAATTCTTTGACTCAAATCGGGCCAGAGTGTTGCTCCAAGCAATGCAATCTGGATTTGGGGTCTGCCCCAGCATTATTTCCCACACAGGAATGCAGCCAAAGTGAGCGTTATTAACCCTGCCAGTCCCACCAGCCTCACCAGTCCCACTTGACTCCTGCATCACCCCCGAAGCAAGGTTCAAGCATCCCCTTCTTGCCTTTGAGTAGCAGACACTAAGACCCCACATTTTTGTGGATTAACCACCCTACAGCAAAGTGCAAACAGACCTAATTCCAGCATTTTACATCCCCTCCACCCTGAGAATCCCCAGCAGCCCCCAGTGCTGATGCTGACACCCCTGTCCTGCTCCTCTTGCCTTGCCCAGGTGAGCATGATCCTCACGCTGATGGTGCCCTACGATGCCATTGACACCGAGTCCCCACTGATGGAAATGTTCGTGGTCCACGGCTTCTATGCAGCCAAATTCATCGTTGCCATCGGGTCCGTGGCCGGCCTCACTGTCAGCTTGCTGGGCTCCCTCTTCCCAATGCCCAGAGTCATCTACGCCATGGCTGGTGATGGGCTGCTCTTCAGGTGAGTCATACCCATGCTGGCATTTATTTCTGGCCTCTTGGGATCTGAGGGGAAATTGTGCTGGGGGGTTTGGGGGTCCCAACACCCCAACAGTGCTGTCACTGCAGGGAGCAACGGGCATGCACAGGCAAGGTGGGTGCAGAATGGGGCACAAGCCAAAGCAATATCCTGGGGGAAAATATCAGGAGCAACCTACCCTACAGTTTCTCTATTGGTGCTGTTACCTAGAGATTCTGATTACATGAGGATGAGTGTTTAATTCAAGAGCTACTTGCAAAGGAGAGCAGTTTATATGGATAAAATCTGGGTACTTATTTGCAAGTATCCGAGTGCTCCTTGCAGAGCTGGTCAGACCCAGATCTAACTCCAAATTCAACTTCAGCACTGTTGCTAGTCCCCACCTGGAATCAAAGTTCCAAAAAGCAACAAGACCTGAAGGGATCCCTGAGACTGTCCCCTGCAACCAGGGAAGTCTTATTGCAACAGGGAACCTCTGTGATTTTAACTTTCTGTGACTGTTCTGTGCTCCAGGTTTTTGTCCCACGTCAGCTCTTACACGGAAACCCCTGTCGTGGCTTGTATCGTGTCTGGGTTCCTGGCAGCTCTGCTCTCCTTGCTGGTCAGCCTGAGGGACCTGATTGAGATGATGTCCATTGGCACCTTGCTCGCCTACACGCTGGTGTCCGTCTGCGTCCTGCTCCTCCGGTACCAGCCCGAGAGCGACATCGACGGCTTCGTCAAATTCCTCTCCGAGGAACACACCAAGAAGAAGGAGGGCATCCTGGCCGACTGTGAGAAGGAAGCTTGCTCTCCTGGGAGCGAAGGAGAGGAGTTCTCTGGCCCACCGACCAACACGTGTGGGGCAAAAAATCTGCCGTCGCTAGGAGATAACGAGATGCTAATTGGGAAATCCGACAAATCCGCCTACAACGTGAATCACCCCAATTACGGCACTGTCGACATGACCTCGGGGATAGAGGCAGATGAGTCTGAGAATATCTATCTCATCAAGCTGAAGAAGCTGATTGGCCCTCGGTACTACACGATGCGGATCCACCTTGGGCTGCCGGGTAAAATGGATCGCCCGACGGCGGCCACCGGCCACACGGTCACCACCTGTGTGCTCCTGCTCTTTGTCCTCATGTTCATCTTCTGCTCCTTCATCATTTTTGGGTCAGACTACATCTCTGAGCAGAGCTGGTGGGCTGTCCTCCTGGTGGTACTGATGATCCTGCTCATTGCTGTGCTGGTGTTTGTGATCTTGCAGCAGCCAGAAAACCCCAAGAAGCTGCCCTACATGGCTCCGTGTCTGCCCTTCGTCCCTGCCTTCGCCATGCTGGTGAATATCTATCTCATGCTGAAGCTCTCCACAGTCACGTGGATCCGATTTGCCGTCTGGTGTTTTGTAGGTGAGTTCCAGATTCATTTATTTTAATTTTTTCACTGATACTCTTTTGGAAAGGTGTTGATAATAACAGGTTCCCTAATTAGAGTGTATAGGCTGATGCCTGGGAAATACCCAGTGCTTCTCATCTGCCCCCTGCCATCCTGAAGTTTTTAGAAATCTCATTTTATCCAGCTCCTGAACCACAGCTAAACGGAAAATTACACCTTCAGAAAACATCAGTTTCATGGAAGAGAATGACTTCATGAAAAGGTGACTATTTTGATGGCTTTTTTGATGCAAAGTAGGCGGGTTCTGTAAATTGCCTCACAGGCAGGTTTTGTACAGAAATCAGCCTGATTTCTTGCTCTGTCGCCCACTTGAGCTTTTCAGCAGCCCACACCAGTATTTCAGCACTGCTTTTCCAAAGTCCAGAGCTGCCCAATCCTAGAAACCCTGGGGAGAGTCAGATCTGTAGACTGTATCTCCTTTTAGCCCAAGTTCTTAACTTTGGGGTAGGGGCATCTTAGGACTCACTCATTCTGTTGTGGGTCCTTTTTTCCCCAAATTTAGGCTTTCTGACACATAACTAGGAGTCCAGCATATCCATAGTGCTTTTCTTTGCAACCCACTTAGTCCACAAACCCAAGAGAATAAAGCAGATCTCATAGCTCCTCCAAGCTGAGCCATTGGGCAGGGGCTGTCATCTGCATTTTTGGGCTGGAGAAGACATACTCATTGCTTTTTTGGCCCTTGAAGGCAACACGTGAAGCTGCAAATCCAGGGAAAGCCCTTCTACCTGGAAGAAAAGATTATTCCGAAGCATCAATTTAATCAGCTGTGATTAAGCACTTTCCTCTGTGGGTATAATAAACACCTCTTGAGCTGCCAGAAATGGAATCAAGTCAATTAAACCACTGCATTAGGTGCGATGAGCTCCACCAGCCCATCCATGGCTTTTGGGGATGGGACATCCTATTGGATTTTCTGGCAGAGATATGAGGTCCTGATGTAACCTCACATCAGCCCCCCATGGCTAGTCCATGGCATCTGGAGTCTGGATTTCTCTGTGCAGATGTCTGGGGTAGGTTAATCCCATGATCCACCAGAAATCAGATCTCTGGATATATTTGCTGCCAATGAAAGCATTTGTGCAGGAAGGTGACATCAGGTAGGGCTAGTGGGACTAGTGGGTAATTCGGGTTTAACCCTCTCCCTCTTGCCCACCCCAGGTCTGCTCATCTACTTTGGCTATGGGATGTGGAACAGCACACTGGAGATCAGTGCCCGGGAGGAGGCCCTGCACCAGAGCACCTACCAGCGCTACGACGTGGACGTCGACCCCTTCTCCGTGGACGACGGCTTCTCCTTCGCCCCCGAGGGCGAGAGCTACCCAGCCTGGGGTCCTTCCGAGGACAAGAGCTTCTCGTACCAGCAAATGGCGGGCGCCAAGGAAAGCCATCGGACAAGTGGCAGGTCGAAAAGCAAAGGCCGGCACAAACCGCCGTCGGATGCTCTCATCGCCAACGACGAGCTGGACTATTCGCCTGAGTAGCGGGACGGGCAGCAGGGCGCCGCGCCGCCCAGGTGATGAGGAAGGGTCCCTGTGGCTCCCCCATCCTGCCCCATCCTCCCCGGGTCCTCCACCACCGCCCTGCTCACCTCTGGTACTCGGGACACGCTCTGCGATTGCCGTTGACCCCGAACCAAAACCACCCGTGGCCCGTCCCAGCTCCACCAGTCGGGTCTTGTTCTGGTGAATGCTGGCTGATCCCCCAGCACTGGCTGATCTCCCAGCACCAGCTGCACCAGTGGAGGCAGCGGTGTGGGAGATGTGCCAAACCAGGAGGGTGTTGAGAGGTGGAAGGAGCCACACGAGGGGACAACTCAAATTGTCCCTGGGGAATGTCCACCCGATGGCCGCGGTGGTGGGATGTCACTCTAAAATTTTTGGCACTTTCTTGGCATGTGTGTTTTTTTCCTTTGATCCACCTAGAAATGGTAGCTGAGCCAGAGGCACAGAGAGATGGGTAGGTACAAAATGGAGATGGACACACTTGTCCCTGAGAGTAGCTCAGAGGTGCATAGTTGGTTCCATCACACAGTGTTTCCACGGCCCGTTCTGGAGTGCTGCACAGAGCAGTGCTTCCC
>VYZP01041132.1:0-31633 GCA_013400635.1 Hypocryptadius cinnamomeus
TTGCTCATCTTTTTATTAAGTAAGATGGGTTTTGATCCTTGAAACAGCATTGAAATATGAATACTTGGCGCTGTTGGCTTTGTCTAAAAACGAAACAAAATCCCCCAAACTGAATCCAAATCGAGGGCTGCATGTTCAGCTATCGCTGTGAGGATCCTCGCACATCCACTGCTCTGATTATTACCTTGACACTGGAGACAGGAGGACTTGTAATCCTTGAAACAGCTGACATCTGAAGCACTGATTCTTCCTGTGCTTTGAGTTAGTCACTCCTTGATCTCTGTGCCTGGCATGCAAGCCTGGCTTTCACTGAAATCTGACCTCGTGGTCCCTTCTTCTGCAGCCCTGTTTGTCTTCTGCCATTCAGAAATGTGCAGCTTCTGTCCTCAGGACTCTGAATTAGAGCTGCACAGGTCAAAGGAGCAAACAGGAGACTTGTCATTATTGTATCCAACACCTGGCCTTGATTTAGGTGTCCTTGCATTGGTTTTTTATTTTTTAATAACAATAACTAAGTAAGAAGGTTGCGAGGTACTTTTAAAGCAAACCTTTCCTCTCCGAGGTGACACAGGCTTTCCATGATCTCTAATGCATGTCTGCTTCACCTACAGTACAGATGGTTTTGCTCCCTTCCTTGCAAAGCCAGCCTGGGATTTGAAAGTCAAGTTGGATTCTTTCTTCTCTCCCTAATATGTCTTCTGCCATTATGAGGCCTCTGAAGAGCACATTAAGTCCATATTTAGCCCTGTGCAATCTAATTAACTTACAGAATAACTGTGCAGGTGTTAACAGAGATCTCAGTTTGATGGCAGCTTTGCTCCACTTATTATAATTGAAGGAATGGTTTGGGCCAGCAGCATTTCTATTAGTAGTAATGCTATTTGAAAAGGAAATAACTTAGTTTTGGGCTGAATTTGTAGGAATACCAGCTAGAATTGCATAAGTGAATGCATATATATCTGTTTACTTGCAAATAGAGGCTAACTGGAGCTGGAAATCACGCATGTAATAAACATGTAATCCTGATGCCATTGCTACAAATTCATTTCCCACAGCAGAGCTATGGTTTCAAGCACCTATTTCAGTGCTCTATTGTTTTGGAGGTTTCAACAGTGTTGGTTATTCGTTTTGGTGCATCACATATAGTTCAGTTAGGTGAAACCTGCTGGGTGTTTAATGTCTGGTTCAGCTTGAACTAGAAGCAAATAGAAGGAAATAATGTGTTGAGAAAGACAAGGACTCTGGATAAAGATTTTTTTTCCTGTTCTGGAGTCTGTTACTCTGTTACATGTGTTATTCTAGGTTTTGAGATTAGTATTTTTTAATCAGACTGTACTACAGGTTACATGGAACTGACAGCATTGTCTTGAACATAGTGATTATGCTCAATAGGAAAAATATATGCAGTTGTTCATTTCATTGTCTTCCAACTTGAATCAGTTTTTACTATTCTAAGATGTAAGAAGTACTTTTTTTTCCTCTGGGGATTTACAGTTTCTCTTAGTGTTTTGATTACTTGTGAATAATTTGATAAAAAACCCCAGTGGTGTACAGCATCTAGGTTGGATTTGGCTTTTGACTGATCCCTAATAGCTGAAGTTACTGTGTACAACAAAAACATTTGTAATGCTGTCAGACAGGAACAATCTCTCTTCTGCAACTTGACTCAAATTTGTTATGTGTATAGCTCCGTGAAGCTCACTAGATGTAAATACAGATTAATTATTTAAAAAGTAATAGGAATGAATGAGCTTCCAAACATGTAGTGTTTAATTATTTAAAACCTGTAATGGAATTTCAACCCTCGTGCATACCTCAGATCTCTCGCTGTGCTTGGACAAGTGCCTGAGGTTAACTGGCATGTCCCCACCTCTTAGTCACATCCCCTCCTGTAGCACAGGGTGATAAATGTGGCTGGTACATGTGAAGAACAGCCAATATTCTCAGTCATGTCTAATGGTAAATACACTGTACTTAACTCCATCTTCCTTTCCCCGCTACCGTGGTGCATCCTGCAATAAGCGATTCCATGTACCATCCCATATAACAGGATGTGTATGAGTGCACAATTGTAATGAGCCACAGAGAACCAAATCCTAAAGTCAGAGTGTGAACAAAGCCCTGCTTGATTTCTGATCCCAAAGGGTGGAAAGAGCCCCACAGGGATGCTGCACTTGGGGTGTTTGATGTTGGTGGATCAAGGCACCGCTCTGTGTGAGTGGCTGTACTGGATGTCGTACACACGTGTGAGAGGACTTGATTCCCATTTCAAAACCCTCTGCTCCAAGCAGGTTAGTCAGATCTGGGGAAGCCTTCTCCTGGTTGTAAAACGAGGATCAAAGATATATATTGGAAATAAAGAACACAGAAGCCTTCCAGCTTTAGAGACTTGCTTGGTCTCCCTTCATTCCTCTGACAATGGATGGAGAGAGAGTTCTGCTGGGACCACTTCAGAGTCTTAGTCAGGTTCCTGCTGTGATCCACCCTCCTGAGATGCCTACATCTATTCACAGACCCGAGCTGGGCAGTCAAAGTTAATGTTTAAAATTGCATTATTTCACTGCCTGCCCTTCTCCTTGTCCAAAGTTACTCGGCAGTTTTGTCTTTGCAGAGAATGACTAATGCCAACCTGGCAAGTCCTATCTCAATGCTGTAGCTTCTTCTCCTACTGCTCTAAGTCACTGGATGAGGAGCTCTTGACCCAGGATGGGTGTTCAAATAAATGCAAAGGAAAGCTCTTTCAAGAAAAACAAACACTTGAGTTGCATTGAACAAATGCTCAGTTAGGAATCTTTGTACGTGATGGCTGCAGGTCTTCATTTGCCAGCCAGGTCTCAGCTGGTCCGATGAAGAATATTTTGAGCGGTGCTCTACCCTGTGAAATTGTTGTCAGAAGTAGTTTTGTGGGAAGACCTAGAGGAAGAAAAAGGCTGGAGAAAGCAAGACAGACTCAGACTCGGTCCTCTTTGACGAGGAATCTAAAGAGCAAAGCATTCTTGAGAGCTTTGCAGGGTGATGGTTTAAATATGTTGATTTCTTTTGTCCTGGTGTGCTGCTTCCACATAGCTGCTTTGTCATGCATGTCATGCAAGGAGAAAATCATCTGCATGGTCTTGTAAGTATGAAAGGCTTTGGCATGATGCATTTACGTAATAGAATCTGTGCAGTCGCAGAGTGCATCGTGCACCCAGGCAAGGAAGGAGTGCCATCTACAGTAACACAATGCATTGCTAAAGGGTCCTCTGTGATTGTGTTCTTTACTGAACAGTGCATCTGATGCCTTCTGCTGTAATGTACCCTCCTTGGTGAGAAATTAATCCTTTGTGCCAAATTCAACTCTCGGTTACATGATTCAGATTGAAAATCAACACTAGCTTCAGTGGAGTTATCCCAGATTGATCCCAGGATTGCTAAGAATAGATTTGATTTATGTAAATAGCTTAGTCAGGTACGTTCTAGTGCTAAACACTTTCCAAACAGAGGGATAAGTAAGAACTTTTCATCGGAATAGGAAAGATCATTTTTTCACTTCTGTGCCTTACTTAGAAAGAAAGAGCTATCAATCAGCGAGGAAGAAGACACGTTTTGCATTTCTTGAGAACCAGCAAATGTTTTGGGGCCTGAGAAAAGCATCACAGTGGGCAAGCAGGGTGTGTGAAGAGCTGGCCCTCCCTCCCTCAGGTGTGGCACATAAAGCTGGTTGCTGCCCATCACCCTCACAGCTGTTGGCTCCTGTCAAAGGAAGCCTGGCTTCTTTGCAGGAATGTTCTTAGTAAAACAAGAGAGGCATTAGCAGAAGAAGACGACAAGGAAGTTTTCACACACATTAGTTCACCATATGTTTGGCTCTAGGCTGCAGTTTCAGACCTTTGTAACTCCTCATTTATTATTTTCAAGGTTAAAATCCTGAAAAACTGTGGTTTCAGATAGCTAGGGACCATAATATTAATGGTAAATCCTACCTACCAGAAACAAAGTAATCTTTTTATTCTCCTCTCCTCTCCTCTCCTCTCCTCTCCTCTCCTCTCTCCTCNTTTCAGTCCTTCCTGCTCTGTATGGGAGTGACCAAGAGTAATACCAACAGTTGCTCAGAAAAAGCCTCTCTCCACTGGTGATTTTGTGCTAATTAGGAGGGGGGAAGGGGAGCTGGGTCTGTACCAATGGGCTCTGGGTTTCAGCCAGGATCAGTGCCTTGCAGCAAGAGAAAGTAGAGGACTCAGAATGTTTCCTCTGTGTGCAGCAGAGCAATTTCCCTTACTTGGCTTCGTCTTCTCCAGCCCCCAACTCCAGAGGAAATGGGAAAATGAATTCCACTCTCGGTGCCCAATCTGCAAGAGATGTGACATGTCTCAGTCCTGGGCTGAAACTGATGTGACACATGTTTCCCTGATCCAGGCAGGTTTTGGATCTGGCCCAGGGCTGTTCTAATCAAATGTGGTTTCCAGAGAGAGGGCTGCTTTTCAAACTGATCATACTCTGGGACACAGGCTGGTGTGTACCATTACCAGCAGTGAAACCAGCAGTTCTCAAAGTGTGAATCACACACATTCAAATCTCAAACAGCTTTGACTCCCTTCAGAGTTCTGTAGCCTAAACCCAGCAACACCTCTCTTGGGAAGTTTTGTGGGTTTTTTTATCCATTTTTACTAATGGTCAAGTCAATCTTTCCCTAATCAAGTCAATCTTTTCCTAACATTATTTTTTCAAATTAGTGTCTGATGCAGTCCCTCTGAGATTTTTATATGTTTGGGAAAGGTGGGGAAACATGCAGAGAATCTGTGTCAGGTAGACTGTGAGACCCAGCCAGTTCTGCTGCAGCCTGTGCCACAGTTATGTATATGTTACAGCACCTACTACAGTGCAGTGTGTCCTGGTCTGTAAAATTACTGCATGAGAAAGATTACCATGTAATAATAAAAACTGGAGATGCCTGAGCTATGTAGATAGGGGGAAACAAACACATACACACATACACACACACACACACGTATATATGTATATATATATTTCAAAGCACCCAGAGACTTGAATTCTGTAAGCTTCTTGCCTGTACAGGCATAAATCAGAGGAAACAGCCCACCAGTCCGAGACAGTTATGCCCTGAGATAGTTATTGCCAATGGCAATAGGTGTGAGGGAGAAATTGGACTTAGAACCCTTCATTACAAATAAGGGGTAATAAATAAAGATTTCCCAAGGTTTCAGATTGCACTCCTGCTTCCTATTCTATGGACTAATGAAATTTCAAATCTGGATTACAGTATTATTCTCTAGACCCAGTAATATTACATTTAACTCTGAGTGATTTAATGACTGTTCAGTGGTGATTTTGGTTTCAGGTGAAGTGGTATTGGCCCCCAGCAATGCCTTAGGCTAAAAGCATCATATGGTAGCAAAAAACATTAACCTGCCCCTCAAACCTCCTCATTATTACATTTATAGTTCTGTCAACCAATCTATGAGTAACTGGAGCAGTAACAGAGGGGGTTTTATTGTTATTTTTATATTCTCTTGAATATAAAAAAGAAAATATACTGGGAAAAAATACATATAAGATATTACCACATATAAATTCTAGCCAGATGGGTGATTTTCCACCTCACAATGTCTGCCATATTATCAGAATAAAGTTTTGATCAGAAAACAAGATGAGTTAACATGTTTGTTCAGATACTGAATTAAAAAGTGAATTAATTAGAGAAGTAAATATTCATCTGGCTTCTGAAGTCATCTGCAGACTTGGTTGCATGAGATTCCTAAGGGTGCAGATTTCTCATTTGGAAAGATTTTGGTCGATCATTGAGATACTGATTGAGCCTAGTAAAGTGCCACTTTCATTTTTACCCTTAAGCTTTTCTTTGCTTAACAGCATCTATATTTCTCAAAGTAATTTGATAGAAGAATTTGCAGCGTCAGTTGCTCCCTTTCTTTTCCCAGTTGCTGGGGCTGGATGCAGGGAATGCTGCAATGCCTGGTGCATACAGGCTCTCTTTCTCACTGCACTCGTTGGCAGCTGCTCTGCAGAAGAAACCTTCTGTGGCAGATGTTTAGCCCAGTTCTCAAGAGGAGCAGCCCCTGTGTAGGAGTGAGGAGTTCCTGGCATGACAGAAGTGCTGGCCCTGTTGTCAGCTTGGGCACTGGTGGGACTCTGCAGCTTGGCCATCCCTCATGGGTGGCACCATGAGAAGCCAGCTTGGCAGAGCAGTGGCGCAAACATCTGCTGGTCAGTCAAGCAGTTTGATTTGAAATATGTAGGCATTGGTCTCCTTGATGGCTATCCTTGGGATGGCCAAGCTGCTCTGCTGCCTCCTGTAGCTGAATGTGTGGGAATGTAGATTACACAGAAAGTTGTCCAAGATCATGGAGGTGAATGTCCTCCTGAGGAAAGAACTGTATTTCCACTCTCTGAGGAAGACGAAGGAGGGTATTTCCTAGTGCAACTTTCCACTGCTGCCCCAAAGAGACAACAGAGCCTGGACACTCTGAGGAAGTATTTCTAAGCCCCAGAAATGTTTTTCCAGATGCCTAGCTCTGATTTCTTTTTTTATGACTTCCTGAATATTCAAAACCAACATTTCTTGTCCTGTTCTCAAGGTGTTTGCAATGCTTCCCCACTGCTGATACTTCACACGGCTTTAGTGACAGCAGTTTGATGACGTTCATTTGTGTCATGGAAGAAGTGAAGCTCCTGCTGGGGCACTAACAGCTTAAGGATCATAAAGCAAAATCTCCTGTTATGGAAAGGCACAGGCTGTAGTTCACCAAGACTCCCAGCTTCACCTGCTCGATGTAGTTCTTGTTTCTGGCTGCTGAGTTGTTTCCCACCATCATCTCAGGAGCAGGGGAATTTGGGAATGCACATCATGAAAAGTGTTGGCCTGGAAATCAAGTGTTGAACATCAAGGAGATCAATGCCTACCTAATCCAAATTAAACTTCTTGACTGACCAGCAGATGTTTGCACCGCTGCTCTGCCAAGCTGGCTTCTCATGCTGCCACCCAAGAACTACGGGCCGTGAGGAGCATGGTGGAGAATCTCAGATCCCTCAAATTATGCTCACAAGGAAGATGGCTACAGACACAGTTGCAAGGTCTCCTGTCAGACTAGATTAAGTCTGGAAGAGGAACTGTTTCTTGGCCTTTCTGTGTGATGAGGCTTGATGAGAGTTCAGGATCAGAGTGTAGGACTTGATGGCTTGAGCTGTGGTTTGCTCTGTCCCACAGATTCTTGCATGCTCAAAGGCCAACACACTTGGTGTGGGATGAGGTTTCCAAGGCATGGGAAACCCATGGCATGCCCTTTTGGAAAGGGCATTCAGACTGAGGCGTTCTTTAGATGTTTCTGAAATGTGTGAGACAGACTGTCTGACCTGTTGAGGGCATTTAACCCCCAGCTCTCTCTCCGGTTCTTACCCTCCATTTATCTTATGCATCACATTCATTTTGTTTAGGGCTTCGGTCACTGCTGCAGTGGTGGACTTAGCCAGTACTGAAACAGCCATGCAGACATGCCCTGTAATCTGCTCTTGTATAGTACCCCTGTAAAAACCTTACAGTAAAGATTTTAGATTTAAATGCTGCTATTGTCCCATTCTGTGTTATTTTAGCCAGGAACGTTTCTGGGGAGAAGAACTTCCCTCTTGGCAAGCCCCACCTCACAGTACATTCATTTTCCCTGAAGTTTCACCCACCATATTTTGGGCTTCACCAGTGGTTTTAGATCCAGAGTTCCTTCTGTGGTTTCAAAGCCTCAGACTGAAGGTGAAAACACAGAGCTCAGCTGTTTATATACAAAATCAAATACGTAGCCACTCTGATGAAATAAGACCCAACCTGGATTTCCAGCAGGCATTAGCATAACTCACATTCATTCTTTTTGACTGGGAATGTTAAAAAGCCCCCCAACACAAAGGAACCCAAGGGCTTTGAAAAGCCCTATGTTTTAAATACCACAGATGACAACTGCAATGATTCAAAAAATGGAATCAATTTATCATTAGCCATTAATTACCAAATAACTCTATTTTCTCCTTATGCTTCATGTAGCTTAGACTTTTGCATAATTAGGATGAAAAATGGAGACAGAGTGAGTCTTGCATTTAAATGACATAAAATCAGTATTCACTCAGAAAACTGGTAAAGATTTTTGAAAAGAGAAGACATTTAGGAGGTAACATCAGGGAAGGAAAAAACAGGCAGACAAGTATGGTATCTTTTTAAGAGAGAGAAACTTGTCACAGGACAGTTTTAAGTTGTAGGCAACTGCAGTGTTCTGTTTTGTCAACTGTTTTTACACAAAGCTCCAAACATTGTAAAAATCTGTTTTCCTTCACACCTAGCATCGCTATGAGCTATATTGTAACCACATTCACAGTGTGTTAGAGCCTGCCTCGGGGTTCCTTCGCAGCAGGTTTCAGCTGGAATGATTCTTTTTGTTTTTTATAATAATCACTCCATTCAAATGGAACAATCAGTATAAAAAAATTATCACAAGCCATCTTGGATAGCAAAATCTTGCCACAATAAACATGCTGAATGTTTTACAATAAGACATCAAAAATGGTGATGGAGGCTGGATAACTGCTTAGAACCACACTTAGGATTATGCCTGTTACAGTATTGTTTGACATTTGGTAGTGAAAGAGCATCAATTCCCAGTCACGACAGCTGGGACTTAGTCATAGTTGTCTTCAAAGTAGACACTGTGAACTGCCCTCCCCCTTCAGGGACAGTCTGCATGCCTGCCGGGGACAAAGCCCCCAGCCCCGTGGGCCAGCACACGGCAGCTGCACTGCTGGACAGGCAGACCCTGCATGCCCTGCCCAGGCCCTGGCTGTGCCCCAGGCTACCTGCTCCATCTCAGGAGGAAGCCTGAGCGTGGGTTTTGGAGGAGGATCAAGTAGAGAAATGTGGGACACGCTGGTGAGCGACAGCGGCTTCTGGCAAGGCTGCACCCACTCTATCTCTTAGTGCTGGGTGCTGGCAGCTGAATACCTTTTGTGATAACTCAATTAGCGGTGAAAAAAGCACAACAGCATTAGGATATTATGCTGATTATTGCTTACCTCTCAAAGGAGTTTGTCATTTTCCATCATCTCTGGGTGGAACACATCCTCCTCTTCCTCACTCTGACCCCATTCTTCTGAGCATGGTCACGTTCTTCTGCAGATCTTCACCTGCCCATCTTCTCAACTGGCATGGCAGTGTGCCTACCTTGCTCTTCTTCATATTTGTCTTTTTCTGAGCCAGGAAGTGCTAAAAGGGAACTTTAATGCCTTGGAACAATCTTTGTGTCAAACAAATTGGTGTGTATGCTAAGAACTGAGCAGTGCCTTCAGAGCCTGGTGGGGGCTTTGGCTCCTGAGGGGCTGTTCTGCAGCAGGTTACCCTCAGAAGGTGAGCAGAAGAGGAGATGAATGATACAGACTCAAACTAATGTTTGCAGGAGGTCTCAGTCTGACCCAGAGCTCCACTGGGGCCAGAGCTTCTCTGTGCTCACAAGTGTTGGATACATTAACACTTGAGGTACAGCTCTTGCCCCAAAGTTTCCCTGTTCTTAATCAGGCAACAGACTGCAGAAACAGGGCAGTTTGCAGGATTAGCATTGGAGGTGGGATCTATGAGGGGATTACCTTTTAGGTGACCTGCTCTGAAGAGAAGCCTTGTTGATGGATCAGTGGAGAAAAGAAGGGAGGCTGCAGATAGCCATATTGCCCAATTAGTTTGAGGAGCTGTCAAGGACAGCAGAGAGAGGTTTCACACTCCTTTAGAGACAGTTGGGTGCGTAGTCCTGCAGGACACACAGCTCTAAGTTTCTTTCCTTCTGATTGACTGAATTTTCCCCTGGTGTTCTGCTGGGAGTGCTCACAGCCTTGGGAGGGGGCCTGGGTCTCAAGGTGTCTTGGTGTCCGTGCTGCAGCGACTGCTGGGTGTTCTGCAAAGGGAGTGACTGAGCTGTGTGCTAGAACACTAGTTGTGACTCATTTGGCTTGTGTGCTAGAAACCTCTGTATGTGTGTTTCTAGCCACTTCCTAATTTCTAGATTTTTGGTGTGTCCAGTGTTTGGCAGACTTCAAAAATCTTGAGCCCTTGCTGAAAAACATGGCTGGTGTGTCAGGTTCTCACTGGGCTGCAAGGCAGGAGGGTGTGCAGGGGAGAGGCATTGTGTCCTCACCTTGTGGCTTTTCGGATGGGGAGGGAGCCTCTGCCTCCATGCCTTGCACCTCCTGGCTGGGTGGCAGTACTGGAAACTTAAGGCATCTTCCCAGACCCTTCCAGGACCAGTCAGGGCTAAAAGGAAAGGCAGCCAGGGCCAGAACAGGATATAGGATATGTGCAGTGGTGTTCGTGAAGTCAGAACATATGCCTGAGTATATATAAAGAGACAGCACTTGAATACCACAGTGAGAAAAGGAAATAGGAACTACTCAGCAAAGTAGAATACATGGTTTTTATGCCAAGAAGTGAGTCTTTGATAATCTTCAGCATCTGTTCAGCATCTTTGATAAAAGCCTGGTCCTCAGATGCGATTCAGCCCTCCCTTGTGTAAGGCATACCCCAGTGGCGTTGTCCTGGGCAAGGAGAGGAGCTTTGTCAGTCACCCTCTGGTTCTGGAGAAGCGGAAAATGGCACGTCTTTGCCTTAGTGACCACTTTCTGTCCTCTTGCTAAGCTTTACTGTGGAGCTGATAGTCATCCAAAGTATTGTGTAAGAGGCACAGGGTATCTTTCATCGCAGCAGGGTTTTTTCCATTGCTACTTGTTCCTGGTTTCTCTAGGGCTGATGTAAATACCTCCGCAAACAGGTTTTGCCAAGTGTATTTCTTAATGAAATAGTGTCTGATACTAGATTATTCTTCAAAGGTTAGTGGTGGACTGCACCCATGTGTGAACTTTGTGCCTGCATTTGACAGCCAATTGATTTAAGTATTAATTACCTGGTGCCTAAAGTCCGAGTGCGGCCCTTTTGGGCACAGCAGGATCCTGTGTTGTGCCTGCAAGGCAGCCTCCTAGCCATGTCTGGACTCCACTTTGGATGCTTCTATCAAAATAAAGATATGGATGCCAACAGGAATGGCTTTATTCCCGCTCTTTGTATCAGAGACCTCTGAGCGTTATGGGATCCCTCAGCCCTGGCTTCCTCGGTGTTCCCATATCGGGCACGAGTTGTGTTTCTGCTGATGCAGTGTCTTCTGAGTTGTCTCCCGGTGTAGACTGCTGTGTGTTTCACAGGAAAGCAGATAAATGATACCAAGTCACTGAGCTTATAAGTAGCATGCTGGCAACCCGCCACCAAAATATAAATACATTAAATGTACTGAAGGAATGTTCATTCTGTTGTTTAGCCTTGGATATGCCCCAGTTAGGTAAATTTAATCTTCTTGAGGGTTGTTGCGCTGCAGCTGAATGAGATAGGCCATTATCTTAATACTGATCTTTCTGTCACTCAGGATTCATGTTCTGGCATTCATAGTGTGAAGTGTGCTTCCCCCAGAGCAGTCCTAGAAGTGTTTTCCAAGGGAGATGAAGGTGCATAGGAGATCTGTTAGCACCTTGCAAGTTTTCACCCTCTGTCTTGGAAATGTTCATGCTCATTGTCAATGACACCACTACTGGTCCAACCTCCTGTTGGTAGAAACGTACAAAATGGTGGCTGTGCCTTTGTTTGTTAGGAAATGTCTGTAACTCAGTCTCACAGCATTTATTTCCTTCCTGGGTATTTCTCCTGCAGCTCCTTCCAAAATCCCAGTCTGTGCCTCTGCCGCTGTTGAGGTTGGGAACAAAGCTCTTGATGACTCCAGGGTGAGCAGGGGCCAGTGTTAAGCAACAGACCCAAAGCCGATGGATTGCATTAACGAGGAGCCTCTTCATTGTTTTCCACTGGTGCTGGGTCAGGCCCTCCAAATGTGATCCTGCAGCATTAATGCTTGTGACTAATCCCACTGAAACCTGGGGAGCTGCTCCCATGTGTAAGCACTACCAAATCCAATGTGCAGTGTCAATGAGCACTCTGCAACAGTTTAGCTCTTCTCTTGGTTGTACAACGAAAGGAAAGGATGAGGCAGGAAAAGGGAAGGAGAGGGAATACATGAGCAGAGAAATTCTGAGCTGATTTGAAGAACAGTGATGTTCTGTACAGAATGCAAGTACTTAAGACATCAGCTGTGTGTTCTACAGATAAGAAAATGTTATTTTATTGAATGGAGAGATATATATGTTTTACCTATCACATCTGAACTAATCAGTGTAGGCTTTTAGAAGGAATCTGTAATTACTCTGAGCACATCATTAGTTAGATGTAAAATGAATGATATTGCTCCATTTTATTACCTTTAGTGATATAGCCATTTTTATCATAAATTCATTGACCTCATCTTAAATGATCAATTCTGTGAGACAGACTTGATTCATTAATTCTTAAGTGATATTTTTTTTCTCCTCCACTAATTTCCTCATTGTTGTAGAGACTATTTTTCTGCCTTTTAGTATGGTATTGTGAGGTGTCATATTACCTGCTTATTACCTACGAGTCCCACATTTTTATACCTTTTATCTTAACTAAGCAGCAGACTGATTGCTTATGTAAATAAAAAGAATGAGAGAAAAAAACAAAAGAAAATTATGAAATACATGAATGTAGAAGATGGACATTTTTCACTGATGTTGTAGCTTCAACATTTTGAGATATTGCATGAAATCAATGAGATAGTTATTGAGTGTTTGGTCTATGCAGGGTATTCATAGGAACAGATTTGCTGCCTTTAATTTCTCTGGCTTTAATTAATTTTATCTAGTGATAAAATATACAGAAGGGTCTGTGATCAATATGTGAGGCAGAGTTTCTTGTTCCTCACCGAATTATTGAAAACTGGAGAAATCAGTAGAGACTTTGTAAGCAGGATTTCTAAATATTTTACCAAGGAAGAGAAAATATTTGTTTAGCCAGGAGAGACACAGGAGCCCACTGGAGATAAACAAATCAATACAGCAATAATACAGTGGAGTGTTTCAGTGAATTTTTCAAATGCTAACTAATAAAATTAAATTATTAGAAAAGATGCCACAATTTTGGTGGGGCTGTATTTCTCTTTCAGTCCCTTTAATTAAGGTCACGGACGGGGCTCTTCCTCAAAAGATAAGGAGACTGGGTTTACTCTCTCATATTTCTCAGGCACTTTTTTGGCAGCGGGCTTACAAGGTGGTTTACTTCCTTGTCCCAAAGGAAGGGCAAGACTTCACTGCAGATGCACCTGAAGTCCCGCTCCATCCCTTTCTGCAGACACCTCTGAGGCCACTCTCCTCCTTGTCTTTCCACTGCAAATAGGTGGTGATGGGCCAGGGTGTGCTTCATCCTGCCCCAGCCTGCCTCAGGAGCTGTCTGGGAGCTCCCAGTGCCTCTTCGTACAGCTCCTGGGGTACACGTGGAGACCCTCTGCGTCTTTGCCAGCCCTTGGGGCAACAGCATACTCTGCAAGCAGCAGGAGGAGTGTGGTGGAGTACATCCTGATTCCACACATGCAAAATAGATAGCATTTTTTTGGCTGCAGCAGTGAGCTCTCACTCAGAAATGACTTCAAGGTAAATTCAGCAGCTCTGCTGAGTTAAATAGTATCCTATTACCTCATAGTGTAGACTCACAAATTCCCCTGTTGTCTGCTTTGAAAACAGTGGCAAGCCAGAAAATTTCAGGAGCTTGATTATAGGATGGTTCCATCATCTGTTCTGCCTTGCCAGGTGTGTGGCAAAACCCACACCCGTGCCAAATATGCAGGATGGTTCAGTACCACTGCTGTGTGCTTGCACTCTCTGCAGCACAAGCTCCAGGGCTGTCTGCAATGGCCACTGAGCCTTCCTCTGGGGAGCAGTCAGAGAACTGATACCTGATAAAATCCAGAAGCTATTGGAAGTGGGATTGTCCCCTCTGCCCTGCTTGCAGCACTCCCACTTTCCCATCTGCCCCATGCCTGGGGGGATGCATGCACCATGGCAGTGCAGGCTTTTATCTCAACAGTTCTGTGCGTTTGACAGCCTTTTTGCCCACATATTTAAGGGTGTGACAGCGTCACTGTGTGTTCAATGCAGGGCTGGACTTGTTTGCACCGGGAAATTTCCTTTCTTGCCATGGAGCACCATGCTGGAAATACAGCCTTGCTGGTGCCACCTGCGCTGAGCAGCACCAGCAGCCCCTCTGCTTTATCACACAGAGCACAGTGTCTGCATGCTCAAGCTAAAAATCTGGGTCCTGCATTCACAAACTTCAGGGCTGACTTAGGAGTTGCTACTTCTCAACTGATTGTTTAGCTTGATTTAAATGTTGGGATAAAGGAAAGGGAGTGTGTGCCTGTGTGTGTGAATGAATAGGGAGGGGAGCAGGAGGGAAAGAAAGAGTGACCTGACAGGATAGCCAAAAGGTTAAGGAGTTAAATAGGCTGATAGCCATAGCATATAGTGTGTGTGTCTATATACATTAAAGATATATTACTGAAAACTCAAGAATGTCGCCACTGTTTATATTAAAGGAAAGCTGAGAGTTAAATGAGATGGGTAATCAGATGCCCAGCATATGTTGTTTTGAATTGTTTATATGGCCAATAGTTATTAAAATTAATTATCCTTTTAATGCAGTCTTTTCACAATTATAGTCTTCTTTGGGGTTTTTAGTGTATTTTTTTCCTTTGTACAAAAGATAGAGTCATTTCAAAACAAGCTAATATGGGCTATTTGGAAAAGGCAGAGCAAACAATACCAGGATATATTATGACATGGTTATAGGCTCAACATGCTGATAGAAAGCACCAAAAATCTCTGTCAGTGGAGTATTTTGAGAACTAATGTAAATGAGAAAAATGGGGGGGTTTTGTGTGTGTAAAATTCTGTCAAAAAAGTGAGGCACTGAAAAATCTGACATCTGTTTATCTGTTTATAGCTATGGCAAGATTACTCATATTAATTCTTGTTTAAAATGCCATATGAAGGAAAGGCATTTGTGCAAACAAGAGTCATATTTGAATTGTAGATCATGTCTTCACCATCTGTGAGAGCTGTTGGTGTTGCAAAATTAATGTGTTAATGAAATCACAATAATTTCTCTGAAGTAATGGATTCTGAAGCCTAGAATGACTATTTTTTGAACTTTGGTGTCTAGTGGTTTACAACTGGGAAAACCTTTCACAGCTTAATTAGTTCTGCAGCCTTATTTTTAAAAAAAATTGGCTGTGCCTTTACCACACCAATAGCAACACAAAAAAAAGGATTAAATGGAAAGCAGAGAAACAAAACAAAATTGAGCCTGCAATGCAAACTTTTTGCTGTAGTATTTGAGAAGTTGCTAAACAGGTCCTTGCTTGCCAAGAAGTTTTACTCAAAGTGACTTATACACAGGAGTGGGCAAACAGCTCAGAAAATAGTTCCAGCTTGCTGAAACATCACAAATTGAGACTATTCGGACCTTACACAAATATCCTGACTTTTTCCAAGTTTATCCTTGGAACGAAGGGCAAAGAATCAATGATGCTTTTTGCTTTGTGATGCCATTTTGAAATATCACACTCTTTCCAACCTATTATTTGATACCTGTAGTAGAATACTAAATGTTTCTGTGTGCTGCAGATGAGCAGAGAATGGTTTGCGTTCATTTCCAGCAATTCTCTGAGTCCTTTTCCAGTTCTCACACTCCTTGTGTAGTATGGCATCTCAGATGGCACAGGCGTGCTTAGATTACCACCAAGAAGTAATCACAGCCATGCTCATATGGACTTTGCATACTTACATATGCGTGTTATAACAGTTTATGCCAGCTGAGGATTCTTCTCTGTGCTTTGGGTTTAAGATATACAAGGCATTGTATAAGGTAGATCTGAGATCATGGGTGCAGTTTTCACAAATGTAACTTCTTTTTTTTCCTGTTAGAAAAAGAATGTATTTAGCAACTGAAAAGTTACTTTTAAAATAACACTATGAGGAGAAGATTGCTTTTCTTACCTGATTTGATTTTATTACTGTGTTGTAGGTATGTGACTGGTGTAAGCACATAAGACACACAAAAGAGTATCTGGATTTTGGGGACGGGGAAAGAAGGCTTCAGTTCTGCAGTGCAAAATGTCTCAATCAGTACAAAATGGACATTTTCTACAAAGAGACACAGGCCAATCTTCCAGCTGGACTGTGCAGTACATTACATCCTCCAGTCGAAAATAAAGCAGAAGGCACTGGGGTGCAGCTGCTGACTCCAGATTCTTGGAATATACCGCTAGCAGATGCTCGGAGAAAAGCCCCATCCCCAGCGTCTGCAGCTGGCCAAATTCAAGGCCCTGGACCATCAGCGTCTACCACTGCCTCTCCGTCTGACACTGCCAACTGCTCTGTCACTAAAATCCCCACGCCAGTTCCCAAACCTATTCCCATCAGTGAGAATCCAAATATTCCACCAGTTTCTGTCCAGCCACCTGCTAGCATTGTGCCTCCAATTGGTGTCCCTCCTCGCAGTCCTCCCATGGTGATGACAAACCGTGGGCCAGTTCCTCTGCCCATATTCATGGAACAGCAAATTATGCAGCAAATCCGTCCACCGTTTATTCGTGGGCCACCTCACCATGCCTCAAATCCTAACAGCCCTCTGTCAAATCCAATGATTCCTGGAATTGGTCCCCCACCAGGTGGTCCCAGAAATATGGGTCCCACCTCTAGCCCCATGCACAGGCCAATGCTTTCCCCCCACATCCATCCCCCCACAACACCTACCATGCCTGGGAATCCACCTGGCTTGTTGCCGCCTCCCCCTCCTGGAGCTCCTTTGCCCAGTCTTCCCTTCCCCCCTGTCAGCATGATGCCAAATGGTCCTATGCCTATGCCACAGATGATGAACTTTGGATTGCCATCCCTTGCCCCACTGGTGCCACCCCCAACTCTACTAGTGCCATATCCTGTCATTGTCCCTTTGCCCGTTCCCATCCCCATTCCCATCCCCATCCCTCACATCAACGACTCCAAACCCCCCAACGGCTTCTCCAGCAATGGCGAAAGCTTCATTCCGAGTACCTCCAGCGAGACGCCTGGGGCAAAGCCAACCAATAGCTCTTCATCCCCTCGAGAGTCAAAGCAAGGATCATCCAAATCCTCTGACTCATCACCGAGCTGCTCAGGCCAGTCCCTTAATCAAGCTAAAGTGCTTCAGGAGCACAGTAAAAATGAAGTTGTTGATTTGACTGTCAGACCTAGTAGTCCAGCGAACAGTAAATTTGGTTTCCCCAGTGTGCTACAGGGTCCACAGGACGGTGTGATAGACCTAACAGTAGGCCACCGGTCTAGGCTGCACAATGTCATCCACAGGGCTCTACACGCCCAAGTGAAAGTTGAACGTGAACCTAACAGTGTTGTAAATTTGGCTTTTGGTAGCTCAGACAAAAGGAACTGCAGTGACTGCAGGGACAACTGCAGCCCAGTTGACTCAAAAACGTTACCGTGCAGTGACGGAGCTCACTGCTGCCCCGTCTCCTTGGCCTCTGGCACGCCAGGACTGGAAGCTGGCGCAGCGGTGTGCAACGTCATTGTGAATGGCACAAAGAGCACAGAGGGTTCCAAGAACCCGGAGCCGCCCCAGGAGCCGAAAAAGGCCCAGTCCCCGGAGGAGCTGGCGGTGAGCGAGCTGGAGTCCGTTAAGGAGAACAACTGTGCGTCGAACTGCCACCTTGAGGGAGATGCTGGCAAGAAGACTGGGGAGGAGCCCCTGGCTGGGGGAGACAAACAGGACCCGAACCTTAACAATCCAGCAGATGAGGACCATGCATATGCTTTGAGGATGCTGCCCAAGACAGGTTGCGTGATCCAGCCTGTGCCAAAACCAGCAGAAAAGACTGCTATTGCGCCGTGCATTATCTCAACGCCAATACTCAGCACAGGGCCAGAGGATCTGGAGCCACCATTGAAAAGGAGGTGTCTCCGAATTCGAAATCAGAATAAGTAAAGGTTTGTGTAATCACTACTGCCTTCTGTGTGAATAGAATTCAGTATTTTCAGGTATGAGGGCAAACTCATGTGGATGTGGCCTTTATGAAACAGAAAGATACAAATTCCAATTTATGAGCACTTTCAGAAAACTATTGGTATTTGTGTTGTAGCATTGTTTTTTGTGTTGTATTGCATCTGTACTTGTCAGTACTCCATTCATCAGCAGCCTCATTACACTTTTGCTCACAGAACATATCATGATGGTTCTGGCTGTGAAGTTATTGTGCTGTGTATGTCAAAATCAGTGGTTTTCTGCCTAGAATATGGTACAGGTCTGGGTCATTAATCTGCTTACTTATTCCAGCTGAGTTACACAGCAGCTCAAGCCTTCACGGTGACTGAAATTGCCCTGCAGTGTAGCATAGAGCCAGATGACCCAGCAGCTTCCTGCTAGCTCAGATCCAATGGACTTAGCAAATGGTCACCTCCAACCATCATGCTTTGGTCTGCCTCCAGACTGCACCCTGGCTTTCCGCTGAGGTGTTCTCTCGAGACCGAGCTCCTCTCCATGAGCTTTCCTTTCTCCTGTATTGGTGCTTAGGGACTGCCAGCTGTGTGGGACCTGCCCACTATAGCTTATTGCAGCGAAGCCTCTGCCATGGGGCTTTACTGCCTTGTCTGAGATATCTGCCTTTGGTGCAAGTCTCCCACCTTAGAAAAGCAGCTGTGATTTGCCCCAGCCCTGTGCTTTGTATATGTTTGTGGCTCCTGGTAGGGCTGCAAAGCAAGGCAGAGATATAAGTAAGTCCACCAACCCCCATGGCTTGTCCAAGGACAGTGCTCCAGATGCCGAAACCTTTAATCCTTTGTTTCTAATTTCCAGCCTACTGAACCCCTCTGATAATGTAGCATCTTTATAAAACTCTTAAGTGTGTGTCTGACGCTTCAAACCTGTGAGTGAGAAACTGTCTAATGAATCTTCCCTGTCTAACCATCCAAGAATGGCTCTGGCAGTCACTCTCGTACCACCTGAGCTGGGACAAAGCCCCTCCACAGCTACACACCCCACATTCACACAATCAGACCAGTTTCCTCACTGGCTCGACCCCAGGTTTTCCATAGCAGAGTTCTCAGATATCCCAGTCATTAAAACAATTTCATCATGGTGCGCTAAATAAATAACAAAACAAAAGCTCGAGCTGATGCCTTTGAGTAGGGATCCAGAACAAAGGAACCTCTGGGCTTTTTTACCTTGTATACCCTCACAGTCCAAGCACAGGAAAGTCTGGGGGTTGTTGGGGGTGTCTGGTCACACTGTGTCCTTTGTTATGGAAAGGATCAGTGCCCATTCCCACCCTCTTGCCTGGTGCTCAGGCTTGGGCTCTGCTCCCCCCAGAGCTCAACCTGCAGCTGGCACTGCAGCTGCACACTGTGCTACCTGCACTGAATATATTCCTTAACAAAACGAATGTAATGGAATTTATTTAGATTCACAAGCACGGAGAGCTTCTTTCAGGAAAAGGGGAAATGGTGGGTGTTGCAAGAAATCTGTTCAGCAGTAAAATACTGATGCTTTGCCGGATGTGGCTTGGTGACATGCCAGATTTCGTTACAATCCGTGGAATATTCTGTAGCCTCCAGTAAATCCCTGTTCCTGGTAGCACAAATAGTGACTGCAGTGGTGTTTGGCACCTACAGCCACAGATAGCAGCAGCAGGCTGTGTAATCTGGGCCATTGCAGTATCTCCCTGCTCCATCAGTGTGGGCTAATTGCACCATCAAAGATATATAGTATGTCTCCCTCCTCATTTGTTAACACCACATTCCCTGTGCTGGTTGCAGGGCTGGAAACATTTCTTCCCTTGATCACCAACAGTATTTATTTACTTTCTTCGGTGGAGCACAACCATTATTCTTTGTTCTCAGCGTGGGCTGACACATTTAAAAGATACACTAATAAGAAGAGAGGACAACTATCACATTCTCGGACTAATAATCAGCATATACAGTAACTTGGAAGTCAAATTAATATTTAAAATCTTTACACACTCCTAGGTCCTATTAGTGGGGATCCCCCTACCTGCCCCTGAGGTATGGAATGTATGTCCCTCAGCAGTGATATCTTTATTGCAAACCCCAGCGTTACCTCTGGAGCTTGAAAGATTCCCTTCATAAATGTATGCATGCTTCTACCTAGGGGTAGTGATTTGATCTAGTGAGCAGGCCACTGTTTGGCTGTATCCTTTTTATTGAATTTTAGGAGAGCCATGGTTAACCCTTCCTTTCCTACCTCGTTGAAGCTCCTCATAGCTGCTAATTTCAAGACAGTGCTAGAAGACTTGCATGCACATTTATGTACTTACTCTGTAGTCAAAGACAGGCAAGCTATTTCTGCTTGCCTGGACTATCCAGGCTGCAGCCATGCTGCTTCTTCAAGGGCCCAGTCCCAAGAAGAGTTTAGTATCATTCAAAGCCTGAGCCCAAACCCTCAGAGAGAGTTCTGGCTTCACCGAGTTGTGTATTTTTGCCTGCTCACATGATTATTCATGACATCACTTCACAGATAGTATTTGAGAGAGAAAGTTGGCAAACTGAACAAGCTGTATTGGAAAGACAAGGATTCTTTATAATTCAGTTACTGTCCTCAGCCCTTTGTATTCTCTAAATGTCTATAACTGCCACTGTGATTATCCTCAGGAATAGCGATTTTCCCTTTCATCCTGAGTTTTTCATATTTCTTTGCCTCAGTGTAAGGGTTGTCTTACAGGAAAGTTTTCAGGTTGCCAGGCAAGATTAATCTGACCCAAAATAGACATCTGTAACAAAGATGTAGCTGAGCTAATTGTCTAAACTCTCTTTAACCTAGAGAAGCAGGCACTTCAGAGAGACAGCTGAGCTCATCCCAGAGTCAACAACTAAGACAGCTCAGATGAATTGTGCCCTAGGAGTGCCTATTTCTGCCTGCAATGAGGTAAATTTAGGGTGACTGGCACAGACCTAGATGTCCTCATAGACACTGGAAGTTAAGGAGCCCAGCCTAGGTGTCTGCCATACCCCTGGGGCTTGTGCAGTAGCATAGCACAGCATGGTGATGGTTATTAGTCTGTGTTCATCCCCTCGTTCCTCCAGAAAAAGAAAAGAAGTAGCCTCTGTGCAGAAGATATGGGAGACCAGGGCCCTTATGTGCTTCGTGGGAAAGAGGATACTCCAAATACTCTGCAGAAGTAAACAGCATGGTAACCACCTCATTCCAGTGGGTACCTCCGTGAAATGCGGGTGGGTTTTGAGCGTCTCAAGGCACGCACAAGTGATTCGTGCAGCTCTGATGATTGATTTGAGGTGAGGCCTCTGTGGTTTCATGCAGAGCCCTTCTTTTGCTATTTCAGCTTTGCTGGTCATAGCCAGTCTGGGGGAGCAAAAAGGGTTCTGCCTTAGATTTCTGCCCTCCCTGCCTGTGAGGACTGAGCCTGTCTGTGTCTATGCAGAAGGGGCATCAGGGAGAGGAGAACATCAGTGTAGCCTCTTGCACCCACAGCCCTGACCTCTGCCATGCCCATGGGTCAGTTCCTCCTGTCCAGGCCTTGGGAAGCAGGAAGATAAAACACTTCTGCAGTCCAGTTGTGGGGAGGATACCTTAAGAGAGACTCCAACCTCATTAGAATTAGAATTTTTATTAGAAATTCTAATAAATTAGAAAGAAGATAGAAGGTGCACTAACAAATGTGTTGGTTTGGGCCCTTGGAGGTTTGTATTGATAGCACTGGCCACACTAACCTGGAAGAAGAAAAGTCCAGTCAGTTGTCTTTTTCCCTTTTGCTTCTCACCTACTTGAATTGGAAAATCTGAACATATTGCACTAATGTGCAACTTTTCCTGGATTTCATTTCCCATCAAATTGTATGACAAGAAGGAAATTAGCCAAATATTTTTACGCTAGAGTTCTGGACAGACAGATTGAATTCATGTAACAGCAACACGGACTCTCTAAAAAGGAATCAGTGCAAGCGTGACCTTTCAGGGCAAGTTGCCAATTTCTGGATTATTTAATGTACCAATTACTTGATTATTGAAAGTGCTAATCAGCAACATAATCCTTGATGTTAAAGTTTAGTTTCTCCATCAGGATGTGGACTGTCAAGCTGTTCTAACTTGATGCAATTTGAAAAACTATCAAAAGATGTCTCAGTGCCAAAGTCCTGCTATGATAAAGGAATGAAGCTAGGAAGAGTATTCTGTTGAGTGTTGTATTTTCAAGTTTGAGCAATGTGAGTTTCTAAAATTAGCAGTGTTAGTGTTGCCTGCCTACATGCTTTATGCCCTGGTGGGATCAGTTTTAACCCGCCAGCTTTGATGTCAATGTTTCCTAAAGCAAAGAAATGAAAACACTGAGGTCTGCTTGGATTTAACATGATAGTTATGTTAAATTAAATGAGAAAATGAAGTGGCACATGCTAAACTCACAACTAGCTTCCGTGTGTGCGTATGTGTGTGTTGGGTAATCCTGTGTTGGGGACAGAGGGGTCAGGAAAGGAAGGAGTTTTTCTGCTGGTGATAGCAGAATTTCTTCTAGAAGTAATGGAAATAGTAGGTGTATGGCCACCTACAGAGCCAACCTGTATGTCCCAGGGTCAGCATCTGCTGTGTGAAAGGGCCAAACCCTCAGCTGTCTAGTCCATGCTCTGTACTCATAAAAATATACAGCATGCAGAACACTCAGTTCAGAGCAGGAGTAGTATATATCCCACTTTGAGCTCCTCTGCCCATAATGGTCCAGCACGAGATTTCCTGCTCTGATCTGGATTCCTGAGGCAAGAGGCATAGCTATTAACCTCCGTTTTTTTTAGCCTTAGAGATTTTATATCTCCTCTGTCACTGTGGTATCTATCTACCAACATCTTGCTTACCTCTGCCCAGCTTGCTATAATCAGGACAAAATTTGACCTTAAATATATACTTGAAAACAGTTTTTCTGTATTTGAACACATTTCTATGCTAGTCATCTTTGTTGACGTGGTACTACAGGCCAGAGCCTTAGCTAATTTTAACTGGATATAGTTCCACTGGTGCCAACTAATTTAAATCAGCAGAGTAATTGGACTCATACACTTAACACCTACTCTTCTGCTTCAGAAGTTTTCCTTCACCTGGCTTCTTATGAACCTACAGAAATTTTCCATTTATCCAAAGGGGGAGAGGAGAGACTTTTAACACCACAAAGCCTTAAACACTTTTGCTTGGAACTGAAGCTTTGCCCTTGAGAGCTGCCTGACCCTAGCAGTGTGAGCTTATGTTTCAAAATTGCCTGTGTACCTTCTCAGGTATATTAAATCAGAAAAAGGATTTCCCAGGGAAAAAAAAAAAGAAAAAAAAAGAAAAAGGTTCTCAAAATAGTGAAGTATAAAATGACATGCTTCCAGGGTAGCTTTCAGCTCCCACATCTTGCTGCCGGGGTGTGGGAGTGCTAACTTCCGTCTCAGTGGCAGTAAATAGCAGGCTCGTGGTATGCTGCCGTAGATCACTGCACACTCTTTGAATCAAAGGAGCAAGTGCTGATTTCTGATGGGCTCCTCCTGCTTTTCTATAAAACCTCGTAGGGCACATGTTTCAAATATGAAATTTGATTCCTGAACTCAGTTTAGATAATAACTACACCTGGTCTGATTTGTAAAGGTAATAATCATCTAGGGCTGTTGGCAAACAAAACACACGGCCAGAACTTGACAGCTAAAAATGGCATGGCTCAATTGACAGACCCACAAAAATCTGAAGAACCTATGACACCTACAGACTGTAGCCTACCTGACAACTCCTTGGACCTCAGAGCACCAATTTCAGAGATAATTTTGATGCTTACTTGCCATTATTAGTTTTAATTGTCTTATGAAATTAAAATCATTTGAACTGAAATAAGCACCATGGATTCCCTAAGTTGGTGCAACCCACATTCATATTGAAAAAATAAGTTGCTCATAATTCTTTGCCAGGCTTTAAAGACTGATCAGGCACTTCCATACGTAAAAGGTCTAAAATGCTCCTCTTATTTAAGTTGGTTCAAAGCAGGTTTGGCTGCACTGAAAAGTGTTAAGTGTGAAACAGCCCTATGGGGAGACTCGAGCTCTTCATCAGCCTGTCCTTGTGCTGTCGAGCTACTGAAGTCAGTGGTGCAGGGAAATTTTAGGGGGGTGGGGAGGAAAGCACAGCTCATAGTGCAATACAGAGTCCCTAACAACAAAGACCACAGTAAAACAGACTCTTGTAAAAACACTTGTAAAAACATCATCTAGACATCGATTGCCTTGACATGCAGGGGCCAAGATGCTGGATGGCATGTGTCTGATTGCCACTGAAATCTGATGAGGAGCTAAGCACCTCACAGCCTTTGTGAAGCTTGACCCTGAAACACCATGGCCAACTTCAGCGCGGAGCAGTGATCTCTGAACAACTGTGAGAAGATTATAAACTATTTAACAGAATTACAAGCAATACCTGAAAGTGGGAGAGAAAGGAGCAAAACACTTCTGAGGACTGTAGTTGTAAAAAGTTGGACATACTCAAGCAGTGAGGTATAGATTTTAAGATAAAATTAAATTATTGTTTAAAAAACCACAGTGGAAGATTGAAGAAAAGTAGAAACAAAGCTCTTTGAGCAAGAAGTCAGGCGGAAATCAGACAGTGGCAAGCAAGACTTTCCGAAGCGATTTTTGTTTCCAGATTACCTGCTGAGTCTCTCCTGTTGGTCCCATAAAGGTAAGCACGTTTCTGGGTGCCTCCACCAGTCAAAGCCTCACAGCTGAGACCTACTAATAATGACCTTATTTACATTATTTTGATAATGAGCTGCAGTGCACTTGCAGGACTGAAAGTTGTCTTTGGAAACGTGTGTGATCATCTCGTGAGAGCCATGAATTGGAGTAACCTCTAACATTCTGCAGAACCCTCAACTATTTAATGTTTGCTTCTACCATGAAAATTACAGCTGATTAAATATCTGGGCTTGATCCTGCTCGGTGCCTCTAATGCAAGTTGAAGGCCCTCGGCACGTTACAGATCGAGGTCCTGCCTCCGACTCCTTTGCATGGCTTTGCTTCCCCAGACACAACTTTGGTATTTGAAAAGAATGGTATTCCTGTACAACATGTGTCTCAATTTGTAATGATATCCGCCCTGCAGCTGGCTTGCTTTTCCAAGTGTTTCTGAAACATTGCTGCCTTAAATTCGAGCCAACCTTCAATAACAAATTATCTAAAGGCAAAGAGGCTGAACTGCATTTGCTGAGAGGACACCCGTACTCCCTGCTGTGCTCCATCTTCCAGTCCCAGTTTTGGACTTTCATGCTGTGTAATGTAATCATCTTCTATGAAGAGAGATATTTAAAAAAAAAATAAATTGAGAAATAGGGGGTTTCAGGATTGGGTAGTGTTGAGTGACATAAATATGGAATTCTGACCTCTCTGGAAAGATCTGCATCCCATCATCAGGTGATTGATATTGAAACCTATGGTTAAAGCAATTTTCAGCTATTTATTTGGAGCCCACGTGGTTAAGTGCAAAACTTAGTGTCGTCTGCTTATGCTCCAAATATTTATAAGGTTTCGTGAACCACTTGTGCTGCCGCTTCTAAGTTCCTTATCCAAAAAGAGGGGGACAAAAAGCCCTTTCCCACAGGAATTCTCCAATTGAGAGGGTCTTGAACACGACTAGAGAGGATACATGACAAAGTCACTGAAAATTTGAATTCTGACCCTAAATGTGAAAGATCAGTTAAAATGCCAATTCAGTTTTATTTGAAGCAGTTTGCCAATTATTGCTGAAATGGTTGTCTTGGTGGTAAAAACATTGATCCTGTCTTCTTGGGGTGAGAAATAGGGAAAATCTAAAGAAATGTTTGCAGAGAAAATCTAAAGCAGGTTTTCCAGTGCCCATTCAGTGCTGAGGATAAGGCAGATGCCCTAAGGTGCTTGACACTGTACTGAGGTCTATGCCAGGTCTCACCCACTTGATCCTTATGTGCTCTGGATGACTTTTCCTCTTCTTTCTCCCACAAGATAGTACACATGACATTTTTGCCACCTGAGCGTGCCCCCTTGCTTTTGGATGAGTCTGCATCTGCTCTTGTTTAGACTTGAAAAGAGCCAGAACAAGGGCTGTGAAAACCAGGGAGAAACCCTGTGAGGACAGTGCCAGCCATGCAGTCCTGGATGGTTATGGACAGTGGAGCTGTTCATGGGAAAATGGGAAAATGTTGATTGTTTCCTGATACAGGATGCTGAAACTTTTCACTAAGAAGGTTCATTGCTGCTTCAGAATGTTTTGTTATTGTAATTGTTATAATTTTGTGGCCCACAATAGCATTTCAGGTTAAAAAGCCAGACCTAGGTGTTGCCCAGGTGTGGAGGAAGACTCTCTCAGGGAGGTACAGGCTGTGGCTCAGCAAGACACCCATCCTCTTCATCCTCCTTACTGCTACCAACAGCTAAAATGCTTTTCTCTGGCTATTTAACTGGTTTTAATGGAGAGATCAGGTTGAATAACAAAATTGGGAAGCACCTTGGAATAGTGGTTTAGGCCCACAGGAGACTGCTCAAACGCAAGTTGAAGTTACTATTCTGATTCAGACAAAATCAGTCAGAGGTTTAAAGAAGGGTTATTGCGTCACAGTGGTTGCCTGTTTTCAGGAAAGGAGAGTAGAAACCGTCTGGATTTGGTTTTCCTTCTATTTCAGTTTTTCAGTTTGGGGGCTTTTTTGTTTGGTTCAGTTTGGTTTTTTGGTTTGGATTTTTTTTGGGAGGTGTATTATGGTTGGGTTTGTTTGGTTTTTTTTTTTTGGGGGGGGTGGGTAACTTGCTTTTTTGTTATTTTTTTAAAAATACCTTGCAAAATTTCAACTTTATCCCAGCTTAGAATGGGAGAATTTGTTGAAAATTTGGCTGGGGCTTTTTTTTCAGAGGAAAATCATATCTTCTGCCACATCTGTATACCAGTGGGGCAAAGCACACTACTTACAAGGCTGGCAGACATACTGGTGCTGCTCTAGCTGAGGGAGACTGGCCTGCTGTTGTGGACATATTCCCAAATACAATCAGGACTGGCCCTGGCAGGCTCTGTGGTCTGCCATAGGAGTCACTTCCAATGTAGAGATTAGAAGTTCAGAACCGTGATGGCATTTTCCTCTTTGCATGATCCATGCAAAATATAAACCAGAGACCCCCCTGTCAGTAATAGCCTGGAGAAAATGATGTTCAATCCATAGAGTTGGGGGTGTCTTTACCACTTCTGCCTAGGCATAGAAGGCAAATCCCAGGGCTCTTCCCCAATGCATTCCCTAAAGTCACAATGTTTGCTCAGATTGCTGCTCATGTTTCAGTAGAAGGGAGAACCTGAGTTCCACAGGTGACCCAAAACTGAGGAGGATCTTTAGCTTACAAGGTCAGAGCAGAAGGAAATCACTATCTTTGAAATCCAGCACTGCTGCTTAAGGACTCAGCTTGTTTTCCCATTTGAGCTAAAAGTCTTCCCTGTCTTTTGCAATGTGGCATCCCTTCTGTTAGCTCATGGAAAGATAAATCGTAGAGTATTCAAAGGGGAAGGTTTTAATGAAGTAGCTTGAACTGCTTTAAGAATTGTAAAAAAAAAAAAAAATTAAAAAATTACAGAACTATTACAAGTAACAGATGATTCCCGAGTGTTTCCAGGGCTGAGCTTGCTCCCATGCTGACTTTAGCTGCACTCTTGTGGTTTATCTTCAGAGCAGTTTCCCTGAGAAAATAATTGCAGTGCCTTTACTCTAGGGCCATGCATGTCCCAGATGAACCAGGCCTCTTTTAGCACATCAGCATTCATTGTCTGGGTGAATTAAGTGCTGTGTTAAATTATGGAAACTCTGCCATGCCAGTCCACATCAACGGTTATTTAAGCCTTCCCCACCCAGTCTCTAATTTTTTCTGGACAATAAGATGTGAATCTGGAGACAGAAATGTTCAATGAGGCATAGAATGACAGGGAAGCAGCCATGGAAAAAACTGTATGTGTGTCTGAATGTGTGTATGAGTCCAAAGCCATGTCAATGACATGGCCCCTCTGAGGGAGCGGGACATAACTGGGGGGGACACTGTGGAAAAGCAGCTCTTTCTGGTGGCCATGAGAAGCATGCTGCTGTGCTTGGCTCCTGGGGCAGTGCTGGGAGCAGATACACAGGGATCAGTACTTGGGTGTGGGGGAGCAGAACAAGGACATCTCCATCTCCCCACAGCTGAGCCACCCAGCTCCTCAGCATGGAGGGGCAGGGAAGTGAGGAGCACTTCCAGCATTTGGCTCTACCAGGCAGGACCAAGATTGCCTCCACAGGACAAAGGGCTGTAGCTCTGCAACAGCACCTGGAAATAGCTGGGTAACTGCAGAGAGGGAGCAAAGAGTGGGGAGGCTTTGCCTGAGCTGCCAAATTGACCTGCCATGCTCTAATTCTTTGCTGCTCTGAGCAAGGACTTGGATCCTCACGTGTCGGGCATCAGCCAGAGAGGAAGCTCTGTGTGGGTGAGTGCAGCCTGTGTCACAGCTGCTGATTGCTCAGGTTTTGACTAACAGCCACGCAGGGCACCAGTGCAGCTCTCACCTGTTGCATGGAAGTACTGCATCACTATCTGAGCCCACACAGATGAACCCCCAAGCCACCTGCTTGAACTAGGTCATCATCCATTTGAGTTATTCTCCTTCCTCCCGCATTAACAATAGGACAGAAATGAACCTTCTTACTTGTTCTCTTTCCCTCATCTTTTCCATGCTGCTTCCTGGGTTTGAACTACAGCCTGCCTCTAACTTCTAGGTGGTCTTCCAACCCAGGATCAGCCCTGCCCTACTTGACTTTGGAAAGCAAGCAAAACCCAGTGTGCTTACCTCAGCACAACTCACATGAGTTCAACTCCATGGCTTTACCCTAATGAAAATTCTTTTGTGGTTGATGCGATTTTTCTCTCTGATCAGCAATATTTGATGTGTGTTGAAGGCAGGTTCAGCTAGGGTGAAGAGCACATGTCGCTCTCCTAAAAAGTAATTTGGGTTTTTTTTGGGGGGCTATAAATAGCTGACTTTATTGTGCTGGTCATGCACGCTAGTGCTGGCACGAGGTGCGCAGCATTGAGCTCCGAAGCAGTGATGACTAGTGTGTTCTCATTTCTTTACAGAACTTTGCATGCGATGCCTGATACGGATTTTTGTTTTGTTATTTGATTGCCACAAAGATGCATTCATCAAACGCGATTACTGCCATATGAGCCAGTCAACAGGGAAGGTCCTTCTCGCCCTTCTGCACACCCTGTTACACTGAGTCCATCTGCACCAGGGGAAAATAGACAGAACTTACACAGCTAGATGACTGCTCCAGGCAGAAAGCATCAAGAGCCACTGAACTTCTTCATGCCTTTCCTCCCAAATCCCTTATTGGTCTGTGCTGTACCATGTACTATGAGACTGGCTAGTGAGGGATGGAAATTCATTTCCGTTGATGTATGGAAAGAGAGAGCAGTGTGAGGCTTCAGACATTACAGGTTTAATTTTCTCTGCTTCCCTTTTTACACCAAGACTTCAAGCCAAAAAATGTGACAGAAAGCAGTCGTGTACTTCACCTTAGTAGGTGGACAGATCCCAATCCTCAGTCTAGTTCTTGTTCACAGCTCTCTGTACACACAAAGAAGCTCATCTCACTGGGCACGTTGCCTGAAAGCACAAACGTTACTCCTTAACCTAGATCTCATGGTCTCCATGCCATGGAGGTTTATGCTGGTCGACATATTCCATGTGCCTTCCAGTCTCTGCTGTAAGGAGGGTGGAGGTTTGCCAAGGGGATACAGGCACGTAGTTGAGAGGGATTGCAGAGGAGCCAGTATGAAGGGGAGATCGTGGAGCAGACTGAGAAGGAAAGTGTGCCCCAGCACCAAAACTAAGGCTGATAAGTACTGCAGAGTTTCAGTCCAAATCTGTAGGGGACAGCAGATCCCATCCAAGGAGATAAAGTCCAAAGCTCACTGTGTAGGGAGACAGAGGGGACAGTCACTGCTAGGTAGCTTACGTGGCCAGCTGACAAGGGAAATCAATGGTGTAACTCCAAGTATCCCCTAGAAACACTAAGACTCAGGAGCTTATAACTGCCAGGGAGTTGTTGAGAATTAACTATAATTATATCAGCCTCCAGCTTTATATCACAGGAATTCCTCCATCTTCCTTTCCAGGAACCTTGGAGGCTGCATGTCCCAATAGCCCTTGAGGCACGAGGGGCCGGCGAGGCCGGAGCAGTGGGCTCGTGCCTCAGCCTGGCTGCCCGCCCAGCGTGAGGCTGTGTGGGATGTGAGCTCAGGCAGTGCCCAGCCTGCCTGCAATGAGCCTCCTGCTGCTCTCCCTGACCCTCTCTGCTTGTCTGCTTTGCAGGAGCGCTCACTGACAGGGTACCTTGCATGGAGAAAGGGAGCAGAGCAAACCACGTCACTCCACCGAATGACACCAGCTGGTCCGCTCACCACCCCCTCTGGCTGAAAGTCCAGCAAAGAAAGCAGCTTCCTGGCATGAAGCCCCCGAGGAAGTCTCGGCCCCACGGGTGCCTTTGACCCAGAAGACAGCACATCATAGATCCACACAGTGTGCTCAGCATTCCTGCGACCACCCCTCTTCTCCTCTCAGAACGCTTTTTTCCTCTTCATTTCTTGCTGGGGGGGATTTTTCACCCAGGTTTCAAAAACCACATGGACCAACATAGGTACTTTTCCCTCACTGACTTCGAAGTTCAGATATTTGAGACTGGACAGTGATACAGATTTTTTTTTAAATTTTTTTTTCCCTTGAAAAACTGCTGTGGTTTTGCTGCTACACTAAGAATCGTGATTTGCATTGTATGGTTTTGGACCTATTCAAGTTTTGATGGGGGAAAGGGGTAATACTGGAGTAGCAACGCTTCAGAGTCATCTCTGTCCTACCCATGATGCACTTTTAAATGAAGAGTTAGAATATTTTATTGGCTAATATACTTTCCTTGTTATTTTTACAAAGGCCACCTTTATCCTTTCTAATGCCATATTTTCAGTGTTACACTTTTATGGCTTTTAATTTTTGATTTGACAGATGTAAGAAGCAGCATGAATAGTTTATACTGTGGTTTTTCAGAGACTGAATGCCAAGAGAACTCAGTAAATGTTTATTCTTCTCAGCTTTCTCTTTAAATTCCCCTAAATAGCGCCCCATTTGGGAACAGAGCAAGAGTGTTGAACTAAAGACCAAAATTCCCTCAAGGTGTAAAATAATCTGAGGGGAATATTTGCTGGGCGTCACGAAAGACTTGGATGAAATTTCAACCCTGATGGTTTTCAGTGATCCAGGAAGGCAGTGAGACAATCTCTCCATATGCATAGCCCTTTCATGATAATTAGAATGGTATGGACAAACCAATGAAAACAAGGGTAAAGTGAGAAAGATCCCCCATGATTCTGTTTCACTGTTTGCTTTCTCCTGTCATGGTTAAGAGAAATGTGCAATTTGATCCTCAATCAGTGGGTGGAGGATAACAGGGTAGAATTTACTTGTGTGCACTTGTACAGTTGTAGCCAAGAGTCCAAAAGTACACTAGAGCATGTTATACTGGCACTGAATTGGTAAGAGAGTTGTGGAGTATCCCATTCTGAAAAATAAAAAGAAAAAAAAAAAAAAAAAA